>PVIA01003808.1:0-156321 GCA_004024845.1 Tonatia bakeri
AATTAAAAAGCTTTTAATTTGCTTGGCAAAAGAAACCATCAACAGAAGGGCAAACCAACTGAACGGGAGATGATATTCGCAAACAACAGTGCTGACAAAGTGTTAATATCCAGAATGCTACATAAAGAACTCATAAAACTCAACACTAAACAAACAATCCAATTAAAAAATGGTCTGGGTGTCACAGGTGGGCACAGGTAACCAGGTTCTTGGTGATTGGGACAAATAATTGAACAGAACACCCAGAGTTTATAGCAGAGAACATGGGAGGAGGTCAACTCCAAGCAGAGATTGACCTCATAGGCTGGAGGGACTCTATTCTTATAGGGCAGATTCTTCCTGGCTAGTTTTGGTGGGCTTTTACTGCGCATGTACAAGTAGCTGTATTACTTTAAAGCTACTGCACATGTAGTCTCTCATGATTTTCTCTGATTGGCCACCAGGGAAGGGGGTCCAACAATGTTACTGAATGGAGTCCCCCTTCTCCTGGTGTCCCCTTGTACTAGGTTCACTTTGTCCCTTGCCAGAGAATTATAGCTCTCCATGTTAGAGATTGGTGAAAAGGAAACGAATTATTTATTCAAGTTATACAGACTTAAGAGTGATGACTTAATGTCTCCATCAAAATCCCAAAGTCCCTTAAAACACCCAAAAACACACACAGTCCTTCCTTCCCCACTTTGCCTGGTCTTGGGTACCATATCTTAGGAAAAGAAATAGAAGTCTGTGGCTCAGGCAGCCCCAGGTTCTTCCCAGTAATCCATGTTCAGCTGGCAGGCCTTCCTTGGTTCCCAACACCATCAGCTGTGTCATCAGGATCTCTAGTTCTTATTCCAAAACCACATGGCATCTTCTCATGGACCACCAGCAAATCTTTTCACCCCTTTCTGACCTGCAGCATCTATCCTGTGTTCTTCCAAACTGCTAAGAAGAGCTCTGCATTGCTGCTACATCTTGCTTTCCAGCTTCCTAAGCTGTGTGGCAAAGGGAGACCCAAAGCCACGTGGTGATTCTTTGCTAAAGCTTCAGGGTGATACTTGTCATGGCTGCTGCAGCTGGGTTTAAATTCCAGCACCAATCTTCCTCTGCAATCCCATTTCTGACTCCTCCCACAATCAGCTGCACTTGCTGGCACTCCTGTATTGTCCAGCTTTTCTGGTCTGCCATAGTAAGTCCCAGCAGGAATGGCCCTGTGGAGTGGAGCCAATCAACTCCAAGCTCTCACATAGCTTCTGTAACCAGGGGGAGTTGCCTCCCAGTTACATCTTGGGTGGAAGTCACTCCCTTCTCCATGGCTAAAAAGCATGGCCACAGCTATTTAACATATCTATGAAACCAGTTAAAGGTTATAGATATGTTAAATGACTGTTCTAGAGGTTATCTGCAAAACTGTTGCTATGCAAAACAACTTAATGGCCCTGCTCTATGTATCCCATCCCCCAGCTCAGATGTGTGGGAGAGAGGACATCCCATATTTTTAATATTTCCTGGACACCCTGAGTTCTGGACCCCATTACAAATCCTTCTTTTGGGGCCCCCTGGCTGCACCCTCTTACAAGAGGACCTGAACAGATACTTCTCCCAATAAGACATACATATGGCCACACATATATGAAAAGATGATAAATTTTACTAGCTATTAGGAAAATGTAAAACAAAACTGCAAGGAGATACCACCTCATACTCATTAGAATGGCTATTATCACAAGACAAGTAATAATAAGTATTGGAGAGGTTTTTTCAACAAGGAACCCTTGTTCATTTCTGGTGGGAATGTAAATTGGTACAGCCACTATGGAAAACAGTATGGAGGTTCCTCAAAAAATTAAGAATAGTTACCATATAACCCAGCAATCATTCTTCTGGCTATCTGCCCCCCAAATTTGAACCTCAAACTTATTTGCAGAGACATATGCAACTCTATGCATTATTCATACCGACCAAGACATAGAAACAACCCAAGTGTCCTTCAGTAGGTAACTAGAAAAGGAGATTGTGCGGTACATATATCCAATGTATTTTTTTCAGTCTTCCTTTTAAGTCATGTTAAAAGAAAACCATGGTGTACAGGAAATGTCACAGTCTAGTTCCAATTTTCCCACTTCTCTAAGATGAGGCAGGGGGGAGGTAGGCAGACATGGCTCACCTCTTCACACAACCACATCAAAACTACAACTAAAATATAGAACAACCTCCAATCAGGTATGTCAGAAATTGAGCTGAATGGAAGTCTGACAACTACAGACTTAAAGAAAGCACACCCAACCTACTGGTAAGAGGGGCACAGACACCAATCTGGCTGGTCCTACTCCATGTGGACAAAAATTCAGGAGGGATATCTTGGGAGCAAGGAGTCCCAGTCCCACACCAGGTCCCTCAGCCCAGGGTTTCAGTGCCAGGAAGGTAAGTCCTTACAACTTCTGCTGCAAAAATCAACAGGCATTGAGTCAGTGGAAGAAACTGCTAGAGCCACAAGCAGTTCCTCTTACAGAACTCACACAGGGACTCACTCCCACTCAGACTAACTCCCTCTGAGCTCCAGCATCAGGGTGGTAGCTTGAAAGGCACCAGTGGCATACAGGGAGAAAGAAAAGTGTCTGGCCTCAAGGTTGAGCAGAGGCCATTGTCCTTTTGCTAAACCCTTCCCCCACAGAGCTGGCAAGCTGGTGCCATATCTGAGATTCCATCAACCTGGTTAACACTGTTTGAACTGCCTTGGAGTTCTCCAGAGGCTCTTCCCCACCCAACTTATGGGCCCACCCAAGCAGTTATTCTATATAAATGGTTAGTCCAGGTTCCTAAATCCTATCCAACCCACAACAGCTGGCATTAGTGAGCCCTAGCAGCAACCAGATTAGATTCACATCCTGGCTTCAGGCTGGGAATCTCCAAGCCCAGCAAGAGTATCAACCTCCTCAGATTGTTTTATAGCTCAGGCAGGGTGCCCCGGACAAAACACAGGTGGGGGCTGACCTCGACTTGCACTACCTGGGAAACGCCAAGGCCAGAACACTCAGTGGACAGCTACAGACCATATCAGAGCACCACCACCTTGCATCTGCACAGCTGATCCTCTACAGATGGTGAAGGGCGGCTTTCAGTGGTCACAGCCAGTCCTTGCAGCTGACTGGTCTGAGTAAATCCCTCCCATTGAGCTGCCAACAGTAACCAAGACTCCTACAAGAAGAGGGTGTATTCATCCATGCAAAGCAGGGGCCTCTAGTAACCAGCTTGGGTCATAGGGGTGGCTGTGCCACTGGACCCTACAGGACACCTACTACATTAGGCCACACTACCAAGACACAGAGTCAAAGCGGCTCTACCTAATACATAGAAACTGCCACAGGGAGGCTGCCAAAACAAGGAGACAAAGAAACATGGCCCAAATGAAAGAATGGATCAAAACCATAGAAAAAGAGCTAAACGAAATGCAGATAAGCAGTCTATCACATGCAGAGTTCAAAACACTATTCATAAGGATGCTCAAGGAAATTAGTGAGGAATGCTGCCACATAAACAAAGGATACACTAACCGAAAAAAAGAACAATTGACAGGGAAACAACAGTAGAGTGGATGAAGCCGAGAATCAAATCAATGCGTTGGAACATAAGGCACCAAGAAACAACCAATCAGAACAAGAAGAAAAGAGAATCCAAAAATAATGAGGATAGTGTAAGCAGCCTCTGGGACAACTTCAATAGGTCCAACATTCTCATCATAGGGGTGCCAGAAGGAGAAGAGAAAGAGCAAGGAATTGGAAATCTATCTGAAAAAGTAGTGAAAGACAACTTCTCTAATTTGGTGAAGGAGAAAGACATGCAAGTCCAGGAAGCATAGAAAGTCCCAGTTATGATGGATGCAAAGAGGCCCACTGCAAGGCACATCATTTTAAAAGGTCAAAGGTTAAAGATAAAGAGAGAATTGAAAACAGCAAGAGAAAAGAAGTTACCAGATGGTTGCCAGATGGGAGGTGAGTTGGGGGGATGTGTGAAGAGGTGAGGGATTAAGAAGTACAAGTAGGTAGTTACAGAATAGCTGTGGGATGTAAAGTACAGCACAGGAAGGGGAGTAGCCAAATAACTTACACACATAAACATGAATAACAGTGGAAGGATTGTCTGAGGGAGGTGGGGGCACTGGGTGGAGGGGGGCAAAGGGGGAAAATTAAGACAAATGTAATAGCGTAATTGATCAAACATAATTAAAGAATGCTTTTCCCACTTCTTTTGATTGAACACCCATCTCATGTTTATCTGAAGTTTATTCAACAAGTACAAGCACATACTTTGGCTGGTTGCTGGAGATGTCTAGAGATAAAGACACAGCTCTCCTCAAACACACTCAGAGATTATGTGATAATTACGACAACATGCTGGTGTATCCCCCTGTAGAGTTTTCACAGACCAGTTGGAAGAGAAGTGAAGAAAGCGGGAGGGGAAGGATAGTCGGGTGAGCAGACACTATAAGACAAAGACCTGATGCTGGGAAAGTGGGGTAGATTTTAATCAACGGGGTTCCCTAACATGTAAAAAAGTGGCTACATAGCCAAGTTTTGGAAGCAACCTAGATGCCCATCAGTAAATGAATAATGGATCAAAAAACTATGGTACATTTACACAATGGAATTCTATGCAGCAGAAAGAAAGAAGGAGCTCCTACCTTTTGCAACATCATGGATGCAATTGGAGAGCATTATGTTAAGCGAAATAAGCCAGGCAGTGAAAGATAAATACCATATGATCTCACCTTTAACAGGAACCTAAACAACAAAACAAAGAAACAAACAAAATATAGTCAAAGACACTGCATTAGAGGACAGGCAGAAAGTGACCAGAGGAGAGAGAAGAGGGAGTTTCAGGGGAAAAGGGGGAAGGGTTTACAGGAACAAAGTTAAAAGACACATGGACAAAAACTAGGGGGAGGGTGGTAATGGGAGGGAAGTTGGGAGGGAGGGGTGGGTGGGCTAAATTGGGAGTAAAGGGGAGAAAACTGTACTTGAACAAATTAAAATAAGTAAAAAATAAAAATAAAAAATAAATAAAAATAAATTTTTAAAAAAGCGGAAACAGCACAGATAGGGGACATAGACTGCCTCCTTTTCAATGCCCTGGAATTTAAATATGTTAAGGATTTAAAAAACGAAGATGTCTGAACAGGATCAGATCTATGTTGCAGAATATTTACTTGGAAGACTGTGGACATTGGATTGGTTGAAGGAATGTGGGGGCAAAGAAGTAGCTCAGAAGGCTAACTGCTGTTGCCATCATCACAGGAGGATGCACACGCCTGAAAAAAAACTGCCGCAGCGGAAACTCAGAAGAAAGAGGAGTCCGTGGCACTAACTATGCCTTAGATCCCAGTCTTTCCTACGTGGTGAAGACAGACAAAAGAAAACAAGAACAACAAAAGACTGTCTCACATTTTTCTCTCTCTCACATGTATTTTGATAATCCAGAGTAATTAGTTAGAAGTAATGTCTACTGTGCCTTCTAAACTTACTGATACTAATCATAGGCGCAGAAAATTCAAAGCATTTCTTTTTTTCTGTTCTTTCTTTCCTTATTCTCATCGGAGCACTTTGCCGCCTTGATGGCTCCTGTCTTCTTGGAACTACTTTCCCCACAAGGTCTGTGCCACTTTGCTCTCCCAACATGTTCCCCGGTCACTCTCTCTTGTTAGTTCTTTTCTGATACAGAAACTGTTCATTTTCTTTCGTGCTCTGCACGTGTTGCTGGAGGGATTGGGCTTGGTTTGTTTCATAGTATTTTTTGTCCTGTGGTGTTCTCTTTTGATATCATGCCTCAATGTATTCTTCACATTACAATTTTTGTTATTGTGATAGAATGTAAATCTCCTGTCTTAAATTCTTAAATGTTTTTTCAAGACCCGTTTTCAAAGCAACTTTGAGGACCTGCTTCAGTGGCTTACTGAAAACCTGTATCTCTCTTACACAGCCTCCCCAAACACGGCTTCCCCTGCTGAGCCAAGTACTTCCCTCTTGCGTCCTGTAAGCCACAAAGAAGTACACAAAGCTCACCTTCCCAACTGTTTAGATTTCTCTGTTTGTATCACAAATGCCAACCACACGAAGAAAGAAAGAAAGAAAGAAAGAAAGAAAGAAAGAAAGAAAGAAAGAAAGAAAGAAAGAAAGAAAGGAAGGAAGGAAGGAAGGAAGGAAGGAAGGAAGGAAGGAAGGAAGGAAGGAAGGAAGGAAAGAAGGAAAGAAAGAAGGAAAGAAAGAAGGAAAGAAAGAAAGAAAGAAAGAAAGAAAGAAAGAAAGAAAGAAAGAAAGAAAGAAAGAAAGAAAGAAAGAAAAAGAAAGAAAAGAAAGAGTAGGTCAGCACGCTAGCCCTAGCTGAATGCATTTGAGCATACAGCTGCCTCTCAAGTTCCTGGAGGATAGGGAACCTCTGTGTCAGAGTTAACTTCAAGCCCCAAAGCGAGTATGATTCAGTGAACCAGCATTCCATTGAACCAACAAGTCACCAGTCTGACAGCGACCTGTAAGTTCTGGGCAAGGAAATGAGGACAATTCTTGCAGAGTGCTCTCAAGATGACACACAACTGATACTGATTTGAAATGGAGTGTCAACAGACTGCTGAAGTCCCAGCCATGAAAAAATAGATTCAGGGATTTGTGGTCAGGGCACAGTTCACCTATTATTTCCAGACTCTGTAAAAGTCTGTCAAAAACACAACAGAGTAAGAAATAGGGGTGTTGCTTAACTCAGCTCTCCCCGCCCCCCCTGCGAATGCTATAAAATTAGAATTCATACAAAAGCTTAGATTGTGCAAAAGAGCAACATCCCTAAAATTTTGTTTTGTTTCCTTGGTGGGGGCGGGGGGGTGTCTTGGGAGCAAGGGAGCAGAAGACCTGGGGGCAAGCAAAAGAAATCAAGCTCCCAAGCCTCTCCTCTGCCCTCGTTTTATGGAGGTGGTCTTGGGGAACTGAGGGAAATCTTTTATTTTATTTTATTTTTCAATCACTGTTTACGTTCAACATTATTTTGTATTAGTTTCAGGTGTACAGCATAGTAGTTAGACAGTCACATACTTTACAAAGTGTTCCCCCTGATATCTCCAGTACCCGCCTGGCACCATACAATATTATTGATGGAGGGAAATCTTTTTAAGAAATTATCTTTCTGCTTTTCCTGTCGGCTCGCCGCCGGTAATGAAGCCAGAGGTTGCTGTGAGTCAGGAAGGCAAAGATCGAGCAGCTCGGCTCCGGCTCCGAGAGTGTTCAGTCCAGGTGACAGAGTCCTGGGTGCCCCAGGGTTGGCTTGACAGTTTCGTCCCCGCCCACTTGCAGGAGAGCGCTGGGCCGGGTTGCAAGCGCACCAGGAACATAAAAGCAGCTGCGGCGGCGGCAGCGGCGGAGACGCGAGAGCAGTGGCTGCACCATGCACGTGAACGGCAAAGTGGCGCTGGTGACTGGCGCGGCTCAGGGCATCGGCAGAGCGTGTGCAGAGGCGCTGCTGCAGAAGGGTGCCAAGGTAAGAGCGGCGCCCGGCCGCAGAAACTTCTCTGCTCACCCCAAGACTCACCCGCCACTCCTGCCAAGCCACGGGGCTCCCGGGGAGATACGGAGGTTGCACCCCAAGTACCCACCTTGCCACTTTCAAAAGCTATTGAGGCTGATGCTCTCGTGAGAAGCAGACCTTGATAGCGGCTAGGAGAAAATCTGACCTTAAACTGCAGAAAGTCAGATCCAAAAGAGGAGCTACCTGCTGCTAATTTACTGTTTGTGTGTCCGTTTAACGAGCTGCGCAGGACCTGGACTCGTCTCCTCTGTCCATAGGTAGCGCTGATAGATTCGAATGGTGAAACAGGTACGAAGTGTAAATCTGCTCTGGATGCGCAGTTTGAACCTCAGAAGACTCTGTTCATCCTCTGCGATGTGGCTGACCAGGAACAGCTGAGAGGTAAGAGAGGATCCATCCATCAAGGCGCTACACGCCTTGAACTAGCAATAACCTGAAGGCAGCCCAGGGCTAGAGAGCCAGCCTGGAGTAAGCAGGCAGCTGGGACTCCTGTAGAGAGGCTAGAGATAGATAGCTTGGAGTGTTGTGTTATGGCTGACATCCCAATAGCCATAAAAACAGAGAGGAGGGCTGGGGGATGGGGAAATCCAAGTCCGCTTGAGAAATCCTTTTATTTTAGTCATTTGGCAGCGCATAATGTGATCAAAATTCCTTCATGAATTCAAAGAGAGTACTGCTAACAGTAGTTATTAAATGATTAAAACTGCAGATGGAGCTTGGAAAGTTAAAGGTAGACTAAGGGACCGTGACCAACAACTTTCCCCAGAAAGCTGGAAGACACGGAATCCAATGACAATGAAATGTGGCAGGTTTCTCTTTAAAATGTACTGGAGTGCAAGCTCAAGGGTTATTATCATCACAGACATGCTAGATACTGTTAACCACATGTTCTCTTTGGTTTTTTCCCTATGAGATGGTACTTTAAAAGTATTCATGGCTGTGCTACAGAAGGAGAATGGCAGAAGAAAAGTTTCTATCAGACTTTCCTCAATGCTTTCCTGTTTCCGTCTGTTCACTTAATATAGAACAATCTACTTGTGAAGACGTATCAGGGACACTATTGGCATATAAACAAATTTGGTCATATAGAAGCCAAATAGATGTGCATGAAAAAAATTTTTCTTTCTGGGAAGAGAAGAGAAAATTTAAATATTTGTATCTCACAAAGTTTTATTGAAAGACTGAGTAAATTGTTGGGCATGTTTTTTTTTTATCAAGGGAACAAAGACGTCTGTAAAAGTTACTCTGATACTTCTGTTCTTAAAGGAACACTGAAGTGTGACTTTCTTTGAAATGTTGGGATATTCTGTGAGAGAACAAAAATAGAGCAGCATGTTAGGAGGGAGTGTTCCCCTACACTCAAGGGAAATTGTTTTAAAGGAAGATGTGTAATTAAAATCTGAAAATGCTAATAAAGATTCATAACACGGATTATGAGCATGAGTCGAAGAGATCTATAAACACTGTGCTGGGGGCACATGTTTTGCCAGAGGATAAAGTTTTGTTGATTGCACATGATATTTTGGATGAAGAATAGAGACATGTCAAACCTCAGCATCCATGTGGATGGAATAAGGAACAGGATAGACCATCTGTAAGCAATTTCTGTCTGAATTTATGTAGTTTCACATGTGACATTTAACCTTAAATTGTTTTGCTTTTCTGTGTTTAAAGTTAGTACCTTGGCTGTAAACACATTCCTTAGGGATAAATGACTGTGGAGGAGGAAACTCAGACACATAATAAGTGACCAGGAGGCGTGTGGTCTTGAGAAGTCCACATGCCGTCTGGACATCGGCAGTTCTTTGCAGTTCAGGAAAACATGGCATTGCCTCTTCCAGTTTCAGGACTAAATACTGCCTACAACTGTTGAAACAGTTTAGACATGTGGCCAAAGGAGACTTCATTGAAATCATAAAATGCAGAGCTGAAAATGTTTGGAGGTGAACAAGACATAACTCATTTTGTATATGAAGAAATGCATCATGGGGTGGGGGGAGGGTAGGTAAATGGTAAAGAGTAGCACAGCATAGACATGCCACCAAGAGCTAGATTTTAAGTTGTTCGAACCCAAAATCCAGTGTTATGTCAGAAAGAAGATGGCATATTATTATACATTGGTGAGGGTAGACTATAAGAAATACAGTGGAGATTAAAACAAGAAAATTAAAGAAGCTATTAGACATATATATTCAACAACCTAATTTCCTATAAGGAGGTTGTGGAGTTCTGAAGAGAACATTCTTAAGATGGGATGCAAAAAAATATATATTTTAAAGGTTTTTCTCATACTAGAGGACCTTTTCTTAAGATATCAATTTGACATCTTAAGAAGCACTTAGAAGTTCCTGAAAAAGTAAAGTTTTTATTTTGTTTTCCATTCCAGTATGGTAAAGGGCACATATTAAAATATCTTGGCCCAATTTTTGACAGTTAACTTGCATAATGATTTACCTATTTGGGAACTAATTAGCCATACCCTCCTCAATATGTCTGGTGGTTATTAATAATTCTGCAACTTCATTTGAATCAAAATAAAGTGTGTGGGGATGTACTTTCTTCAAGGAACTCACATGTTGGGCCCAAAACCTTAGAGTGTGGAGTGTCGCTTAGAAGAGCAGCCACGATTAGTATCTATGGCCCTAATGGAATGAGAACCAGTGTTAAAGGGCCTGGGGAAACAGTTTAAATCAACAGAACTATGTAAAAGTCAACTCTGAGAAAGTGTGTTTCTTAATATGAAGGGAGTAAAACCTAGCAGGAACTGGCTTAGGAGGGTTTGCAAGAACTGGATTTGTAGTTGGACAATGGAATGAGTGACCTTCAGGCCTCAGAAGCTGCGGACACTTTTCTTGGTTGAACACAGTTTTTACACAAAGGAGTAATAACAGTGTGAGAAAGAAAAGAATGAAGTAGTACACAGTGAAGTTACAGTAATCAAATAAATCAAATAAAATGAAAAGTTGATTTTACTCACTAGGATCTTAAAACACCTTGAAATTATGAGACTGGATTTGAATACACAAGAAGATGTGTTTAACATTACAGTTTATGAAGACAATATGACTTATTAAAAAAGGGTATGCATCGTAGTCTGAGCCCCACAGCTCCAGTAACTTCTTATGGACAGAGAGATGCGGGCTGCCCACCTGCCTTCTAAGAGTTCTTAGTGCGGGAAGTTCGGTTCTCTAAAATTTACACCACTAAGTTACTGCTAAGCAAACTCAGGGTACATGCAAATCATCTATGCATCTTATTAAAGTTAAGATTTTTGCTTCAGTAAAGTTAAGATTTTTGGTGGTCACAGATTCTACCTTTCTAATAAGTTCCCAGGTAATGCTGATGGATGCTGCTGGCTCACAAACCACACTTTGAGGAACAAGGCATTAAGTCGCTGTCCAAGAGTGTAATTTTCATACCAGGCTGGATAAATAAAAATTCATTTCAAGGCATAGAATATGGTGTAAATGTATATGTGTAAAGTAAGAACATACCTATAATGTCTCTCTTTTGCCATTAGATGCTTTCAGAAAGGTTGTAGACCACTTTGGAAGACTGGACATTTTGGTCAATAATGCTGGAGTGAGTAATGAGAAACAGTGGGAAAAAATGCTGCAGATTAATTTGGTAAGCTATCTTAGCCATGTTTATTACCCGAAATTATTTAATAATGTGATGTTTTTCAAGGGAAATGGTTTTTATATTCATGGAAACAACACAATGACTTATAGAAAAAGTTAGTTACAGAAAGCTAGACATAAGGCATTTCCTTTTACAAGTAGGAAGATATTTGAGATTTTTAATTATGAAAATAAATCTCTCCTAAAATGATACATGAAAATGTGAAGAGGAACAGAGTTTCTTGCATAACTTAGGAGCTGGTGAACTATGGCCTACAGGCTGCGCTAGCCTGCCACCTGCTTTCGTATGACTCATGAGCTAAAAATAGGTTTTACAGTGCTTGGAAAAAGTGAAAAGAAATGCAAAAAGGGTGACAGCCAGTCATTCATTTGCACGTCGTCTCTGGCTACTTCCATGCTCCAGTAGCCAAACTGAACAATTGGGACAGAGATGTAAGATACACAATGCATGCAACATTTACCATCCTGTCCTTTACAGGGGGGGAAAAAATTGCCAACCCTGGCTTACTTATTTATTTAAAAAATAGATCTTAACTCCAGAAATATAACAGAAGACAAGGCTAGAGTGACTTTTAGACTTCGTAATTATTAAGATTTTTATCCTGAAAGTTAGTGTGTGTGTGTGTGTTTGTATGTGCGTGTGTGTGATTGTCACGATGTTTGGTGACTACCTCTTACTTAAAATTACAAAAATGTGGAATTAGGAAGTAAAATTTTTGTTTCATTCATTGTAAAACATATTCATTGGATATCCCATTTTGCAAACACATTTGACAAGATATTGGGGTTTAGTAAAACCCAAAACTTAGCTAAAGCAAAATGTCCCAGCTGAGCTGTGCAGGAGGTCACCCTGCCCTTGGTAAGGTCATTCTTGCCTGGACAGCCAGCCTAGGTAAAGTCCAGGGAGTGGCCCCTCCTTCATGGTATCTAACTAGGAGATTATAAACTCCCAGAAAAGGAACTGTGTTCTATTCTTTTTTATTCCCCTCTCACTAATCAGCCCAGTATCTTAAAGACAGTGCTTGGTTGATAAATGTTTGACTTGAATCAATATTTCCAGCAGTAATTACTTAATTCTATTAATACCTTGATGGAAGCAATGAGAATTCCACAAGTTTACAAAAGAGCTGAATCTGTAAGCATCACTTCGATAAAGGTACAGAGCTGCTCCCCAAGTTGATAGATGTCTACAGTCCATTAAGTGAAAAGAAAAGCTACTATTTGAAAGAGCAAACACCCTCCTTGAATTTCTTTTTGAAATTTTTCTCAAGTGTTCTTGGATATCACTGTATTTCAAAATAAGTTTAAGACCCATTTGTCAAGTTTCCCTCAAAATGTTTCTGGTGTGTGTGTGTGTGTTTAGAGACACCTGACATCTGCTTCTCCTGAATTAAGACAAACTTACGATTTTTCTTTTACTTTAATCTAGTACCATAAGTAAAATGAAATGAAATACTTTCTCATTGTAAAACTTACTTATATCTCCTAGCTAAATTATACCTTATGATATATCAATGTTTAATATACCATTGAATTTGCTTAATTGTACCTCATTTAATTTTATATTTTTGCCTCTCTGCTTATAAATGATTGTAGCTTGCGATTTTATTTTCTTTTAATATTTTTTGTTTGAGTGTAAGTTTTTCCTTTGCTGACTTTTATCTCCTTGATCTATTTCTGAACAGAACGCAGTTCTATCTCAAATGACAGATGTTAATCAACCTATTAACATTTAGTTCCTCTACTTTACTTCCTAGTTTATACTTATTAATTTTTTTTAGTCTTGTTCTTTTTCTATTTACTTCTTAAATTCCATTAGATAGCTTTAATTTTCACCTGCTGGTAAGAAAACTGTACGTTTGATATTTACTCTTTGGTAGTTATCCTGAGTTATCATGAACAATATTTCGTTATATCCTTTGGCTGCCAAATAAAACAAAAAATTAATATATAACCAGTTGGGAGCTTCATAAAGTTTTAAGAATATGTTTCATAAACTTATGCTACTCTCCAAAACCACATAGGGACAAGACTTTGTTTTTTTTTTTTTTTTTTTTTGCATCGAGCAGCCTTCTGAGAAAACACACGTCATCCCTCGGCAGCTCTCTCCCTTTGGCTTCACTTGTGATGTTTCTAATAGTTTCGTCAGTAATGCACATCTCCAGGTATTTTATAGAACAGGGCCACTAGGGCATAAAGTTCCTATACTCAGTGCAGTCACAATGGACACCTACTGTGTGTATACTCTGAGAAACCAGGTGTCCAAAAAGTGTGCAATGATTAGGGTCAACATAGGAAACGTGAAAATAGTGAAAAGATTGTCACAAAGTATTTGAATGATCTGCCTTCCTCTAGCTGACACAGGCCACTCCTTAGTTTAACACCTGAGACTGATGACATTTGTTTAATAATACATAGGACAACAAGATATAACCTTTGTCACCCATATATAACTAAAAAACCTATTACTTTCCTTCCTACTTAATTTACACCCATCACAAGAGTAGATTAAAGTCTGTCCAATCATTGTCCTTCCAACTTGACTATCTTTGTTGGTATAATGCAAATATTTGCATGTGGTTTATTGAATAATTTTTTAGATACTGTTCAGAGTGTAATTTGCCTCCTCATACAATCCTGTGTGTTCTTTCGCACACTTTTCTATGTTCCTGTCCATGTAAGAGAGTAACCACTTATTTAAAGGACCTTCCTACCCACCTATCTCTCCCTCTTCTGAAGTCCCATACAACATGTTTATACCATTCTTATATGATATACCAATTTTTAAATTTCCTGAAAATTAGTATTTTTAGAATGATTTTTATACATGTATACTTTATGATAGTGTGTTATGAGCTCTTTCAAGGCAGAAAATTGTTTTGTGCACAGATTACTAACATTTATTGGATAAACTGCCATTCTATAATACTTTACATCCATGGATATTCAATTTTGCGTTTTAATACAAAGTTTGGGTAATTTCGTAATACATAGTATTGCCAAACAGTATTATCTGTCCTTCCACTTTGACTTCTTACCAAACTTACCCCTTCCTTATTCTCTGATCTCACCACTCTTCCCATGCAAGAGATACATGAAACCTCTTCTCAGTCTTTTGTTTCCATTAGGTTGTTCTGCACTTCCTCCTCAGTCTGAAGCCAACCGCAGCAGCCTTATTTATATAGCTGCTCAGAACTATAAAAGAAGTCTTCATAATAATTATCAGAGGCTACACTGGCAATTGGGCAGAGTTAGATTTAATTTTGAATATAGATAAGGACATTCTGTAATGTACTTATTTTTTCCATAGCTTTAATAAACTTAAATAATTTATCTCCACCCAAGTGGGATTTATAATCTAATCTGGACATATAACTAACATATTGAAATTCCTTAGTATATTCATATAATAATTAAACAACATAGATGGCTATTGCTGTTTTTTTTTTCCAGAAATACAAGAGTTGACTAAATATTTGAACTTGGAAAGGACATACATTTAGAATTAGTAAAAACTAGATTTTAGTCCAGAATTTAGAATTCATGAACTTTTATTTTTCTAATCTTGAATATCCTACTTCGTGAAAGGATGAAAATAACTTCTTAGGATGGTTAAGCTTAAATAAACCATAATTTGTATGAAACATCCAGCACAGTGCTACTACAATATTATCCATTCGATAAATTGCACTTCTTCTCCAAAGTATAGAAACCTACATTTACTTCATTCTCACTATCTCATTTCTGTATGAGTTGGATTTCTCTGTCCCAGCTCATACCTACCTCTAGGTGAGTACCTAGGTGAGTAATCATTCTACCTCTAAATGAAGAGTTGAAGGAATGGATAGAAACCTTGTTGTCAAATGCACTCCCTTTCCTTGGCTACCAAAATGTTGATTACAAATTAAATTAGTAACTACTTTCTGTTATTGCTACTCTATAATATCTAAAGATCCAGTTGAACTATTATTATAGTTAGACAGAACTTGCTAAATCGTAAGTAAGTCCCACAGCAGGAAGACAATAATATAGCAATAATGGAAAATTATTGAACCTGAAAGATAAAAGATGACACTGGATTTCAGAAAAAGGGATTATGTAGATTAGTATATTTCTTGAGAACTGAACTGAAGAAAAGACAAGAACTGAAAGGCAAAGCATTAGGCTTTGTCATGTAGATTTATTCCAAGAATATTTTCATTGAAAAGTTACACAGTTCTTATCCTGATAATGGATGAGAAAATTATCCTTCCTCCTCCTCCTCCACCAAAGACCTGGGAATCAATCTTGCTTTAAAAAAATTAAAATAAAGCTTACACATTCTCAAATTTTCTATCTGGTTGCATCTTGTAGATGCTGAAAACACGAAAGTGGAGTGTCAGCAAGCTGTAAATACCTGAGAATAAAAGCATAGTGCCAATACGCGTAAACAGAAGCTCTGTTCAGACATGCTGGCAACTTGAGCGGGAACTAAGAGCATCTAACTTCAGTAATTTCAGCCATCTACATTTTTTCCTTCTATTACAAACCATTAATGTTTTGTGTTTCCATTTTAAAGGGAATCACATAGATACTTTACTCACGATCTCTAAGCCTACTTAATACCAAACTGACGCACACCTTAAGTGAATAGAATCTTCAATTTACTTCTTTGTAAATTCCTAGGAAGCAGAGAGGCAACTCTGAATGCTTTTCAAAAAACTCCCAAAGGACTTTTTAAATTATAAGAAGGTGGAGCCTAACATGTGCCCCCAGTTCCAGACTCATTATCTGTTGTATCATTTTCTTTGCAGTATTACAAAGAATAAAAAAGTAGGAATTAATATGTCAAAAGGAAATTTTCACCTTTGACAAGTCTGAGCTAGAAGGGAGAAAGTTCTTAAATTAAAAGGGAAAAATAGGATTTCAAATAGAAGTTTCGTATCACAAGTTGTTTTGGGTAGGGGTGAATTCTTAAATGTTAAAATAAAACAGAAGAGGTGCGTACATGTGGTGACGAGTACTGAAGCCAAGTGAACCATGAAATGCAGACTCATAAGCTGTGACAAACACAATGAAGTGACGGACATTCCTGAAGACCATATGCCCCAAGTGACAGAAAGTCTCTCACTTGAACTGGTGAAAGTTGACCTCACACAACAGAACTTCAGTGTCAGGACTGTTTGTGGTTCCATCTCAGTTTCTTATGTGCTCTTCCATCTGCCATCCTTTCTGCTGGTTCATCATAAAGATGATAGTTAGCAGTACTCAATGCAGCCATACACAGCAATGACAAAGGAGTAATGTGATCATTTCTTTCTGGTTTTCTTAAGAGTAACAAAAATTTTCTCTGATTCTTAGCATTTTTTGTTCCACCCTTCTTCCTCAACCCTGACCCCCCTACTGAGTGCTCTTCAAGCCTCACTGGCCAAAAATGAGTCAGCTCCCAGCTCTTAAACTACTCACTGGCAAGGGGAGTGGGATTTCCACAGCTGAATTAGATTAACCAGTGTCTACACTAAAGCTAGGAGATCACCTTCTTCTGTATTACATGGGGAAGAAGTAGCACAAATGCAAAATAGAGTTTTTATTAGGGAAAAATAAAGCAAATGAAAAGTAGGAAGTAAAGGGTATTTACTATTATATATTGCAAGATCTAAGATAATTGCATAGGGCAAATGGTTGTGGACTCCCTGGACATGAGAACCATATGCTTCTAATAAGGATAAATAAATTTTATATCCAATATTTAGAAAAGAAAAAGAATATGTCGAATTCTTAGAGATACTGAGAACTGAGTTAACATTGACAAGCACTACAGGGTAAAGATCTTTATCATAAAATCTCAGAGTGAACAACTCAGTGAAATTCTGCAGAGAAGTGATAGCTCCACAACTTCAGGCAAACAAGAGAGTCCAGGTCAATGACTAACTTAAAAAAAAAAGCCATTTCAAAACCCTTCATTAATAACAGTTGTGGGAATCTACATTGGTGCCTGCGATAGTGGTGGACACTGGTGTGGGATTGCGTGACAGAGTATAATGGCTTTGTTGCTTTTCTCTTTCCTGCCTCTGGACTAGGTTTCTGTCATCAGTGGAACCTATCTTGGTATGGATTACATGGGGAAGCACAATGGAGGTGGTGGCGGCACCATCATCAACATGGCATCTGTGGCGGGTAAGGATGCTGGTTTTGTTAATAATTATTTATTGGTGATTTGAACCACAAAAGTAGATTGCCACAGTATATTTATTAGCATATTGGGTTTGAAACTGACACTTTAATTTTTGCTTTTTTAATGGCTCTAAAAATTATTTTTTTTAATTTTCTATTGCATATCAAAAGTTTGAACTGTTTGTTTCTGTTATTTTTAATTGCGACTCCTTAAGTTATTTTACTGAAGTACTATTTTTAAAATATGTATTTATATATTTTCCCCCAGTGTTAGTGTTTTTCAAAGGTGGTTGTGAGATTTCTGATGATAATACATGTGAAAGCACCTTTGACAAAGTGAAAAGTATAAAACAAAGTTAAGATATCTGTACTCCCATGTGATTTTAGAAGGAATGTGAAGTTTAATTTTTTTATTATTTTTAAAGATTTTATTTATTTATTTTTAGAGAGAGGGGAGGGAGGGAGAAAGAGAGGGAGAGAAACTTCTGCTGGTTACCTCCTGCATGCCCCCAAATGGTGGGACCTGGCCTACAACCCAGATATGTTCCTTGACCAGGAATTGAACCAGTGACCTTTAGGTTTGCAGGCCAACCTTCCATGCACTGAGCCACACCAGCCAGGGCAGAATGTGGAGTTTTAAAACACGTCAGAGGCAGTAGTTGGGATATGCTGTTGGGAGGCTGTACTTTACTTCTATTCTCTTAGGTTCTCTGTGTGGGCCTGAGAATTAGGTTGACGTGAGGTAGATTCACTGGAGAAAAGCATACAGATTACATGTACATGGGACCCTCTCGTGGAAAGTGGAAACCCACAGAAGTGGCCCAGAAAGTGCTTATGAACAGTGAACAAAGAGAAGCAATTGTGGGAATATAACTAAAATATACAGGGAGACTAGAGGAAGAGTTATTTTATTTTAACAAGGTCTATACAGATTTCTCAGCCTTGACTCCCAGTCTCTGATGATAAGAATGTTTCTTTCTCCCTGGTGTAGGTAGGGCATCCTTTACATAGATTTTTAACTCCTGCTTTCAGAAAGAAAAGGGGAGGTACCAGTGCCTTTCTTGCACCTGCTGTTTTCAAGTCTTTTTACACCAAAACAATGCTTACTCAAAAACATGGCATATTTGGGGGTGACTTAGTCTGCCACCCTTCAATGTTAAACTGCTGTAATAAATAGACCCAAACACATAATGGCTTAAATATAAGGTACGCTTAGTTCTCACTCACGTACATCAGCCCAGGCCGAGGTTCTTGCTCCAGGGAACGTCTGCTCTATGCAGTTATTTGGAAAACAAGGCTGGCAGAAGCTCTCTCTTCAACATGGAGCTTTCAAGGTTCACTGTGGTGTTGGTGGATTCCTTCTCTCCAATGGAAAGAGAACTCTGAGAAGGCACAGCTGTTCTTTTGAAACCCCCTCCCCCACCCAGTAATGGCAAACTCCAGTTCCGCTCACGCGCCAGTGTAGAATCTGACCTCATGGCTCGTCTAACCGCAAGGGAGTCTGGGAAATGCGGCCTAGCTGTGTGCCTAGGGAAAAAGTAGACTCTTGTGGGCAGTTAATCTCTATCACAACATGAAATCTAAACTGCTTTACTCAGGGCAGAATGATTTACTAGCTGCCAATATCATATTACTTGGGTAGGAACTTTTCAAGCAACTTAGCCAGATCCCTCACTTTTAAAATTCTAGGGAAAAAAATCAATGGTTCTTGAATAGTTCAAGGGCTCCTAAGAAATTTTAGAATTCTGATCAATAATAACATCAATTCTAAACTATTTATATCTAAAAATAGTGAGACTGTCTTAAAATATCTGGTTGATTTCTGTTAGTATAGTCATTTTAGCATGATAGGTGCCCCCGCCCTGTGCCCTCCACCTCCCAGCTCCAGTAGTATCTGTGGAGTCATGTTTGCTGGGACCTGTGACCACAGTGGTATCTGATTCTCAGCATTTTCCTCATTCCTCCAGGAATCATTCTCAGATGAACCACCAAAACCTGCCTCCAATGGAGACTTAGAAATTTCCTTCTGTAGAAGTTCTCAAAAAAAAAAAAAAAAAGACACATTTTCTACCCAGAAGGGTCAAAATGGCATCCCTGAAGTTATTATATAACTAATTCTGTAATTTTTTTCAGGATAATCTAGTTATTCCAAATATGACATCCACTTATAAATTACAAAATATTTTAATTCTAAGAATACATTGAAGGGTACGAGCACGGCAACATTGAAGATATTTAACCTCGGAAGGGACCACATTTTAGATGCCAGGAGGCCGAAACCCTAAAGACAAGTTGTCAAGGCTAAATCTACGTGGTTTTAAAATAAAACCATAAGAAAAAGTACATACATAATTAGAAAATTAATAAAAATTAATGTTTCATTTAAAATATAAATGTAAAACAACCTGGGGTGGTAGTGAAGAGAGACTGTTCCACAGATTCTCTGTCTAGAGCCAGGAGAGCTAGTAAAGCTTGAACCGTGAATGCTGTACAGGGAGCCCCTTGCCCTGTATCCCAGGAGACACTGATTTCTTCTTAGGAAGGCTAGAGGTCCTCAGGATTGGATCAATTTAGGACTCTGGAAGAAGTTCTGAACCATAGAGGAGGTTTACCTGCCATATAGACCATAAATAGAGAGATGCAATATAGTACTGCCTTTTATCCAATTAGAATATTTAAATATATAATAATTAATATTCATTGAGCATTCACTGTTTACATGATATTGTTTTAAATATTGTGTATGAGATTATCCCATTTAATGTAGCAACCCTATGAAATAGACTTTACAATCTCCACTTTATAGATGAGAAAACCATGGCAGGAGAGTTTAATTAAGTTTCTTGCAATAGTTTTTCCATCAAAGAAACAGTAGAGCTGGAATTCCTATGCAAGCAGCTTAATGAAAGACCTCTATGTCTAATCACCAGAGTATCTTCTATCTATGGGTTTGTCTGTTAATCTCTTCAACCATGTCCATCTTTGCCTGTTAAGTAAAAAAAAAGAACTATGGCCTGATTAAGCCAGTGTAATTTGCTAGTATCTTCAGGCCTCCTCGGCACTGCTGTAATTTTTTTAATGCACTATTGATATTTTGTTGGGATATATTTATTAACAAGAAAAATACCTTAGCTTTCTTGAGGTCTATGGTCCTTCTTTGTGGAGCAAATATTTCAGAATTAAAATAAGAATGAAAAAATATTAACATATAGTGAATATAACTGATAATAAACCTGTATTATCAATAAAATGGGTATAAACATAAACCTACACTTCATAGAACAGATAGAACAAATGGCTAATAAACAGGAATAAATGGTCAACCTCATTAGTAATCATAATGCTGCAAATGAAAGCCAAAATAAAATGTAACATTTTAGCTATCAGTTCAGCATAGGTTTAGTGTAAATACTCATGACTGGCCAGAATGTGGGGAAAAGGGATCATCAAATACTGCTAGTGTATGCAAGCCACTGCTTTAATATGAAAACCACATTACTAAACCTTCAGCAACATTGGAAGCTTTTGCCCCCATTTGACACACAAAGTAAAGCCCTGCAAACCTTTGGGGAGCTTACCAAAGTCTCCAATCAAAATATGCCATTGAGAAGAGCAATTTGAGGATCATAATTACAGGTCCACTTTGCTTTGTTGGCTAAGAGTTTGGTATTTATCACACAACCCATACCTGGGTGTCCATTCTCTTCTTACCTATCTCAGAGCCAATTTGGGGACCAAGCGTGGATCTCTCTCTAATCAACACAGATAGAACAATGAGTGGATGTAAATTCAGTGACGATCGTTCTGGTTTTAAGTGATCTGTCTTAGCATTCTTATAATTAATGAGTGTCTCAGCATTCCAAACTGCTCCTCCCTCTGATGCTCTACCTGACAGGCAGGGTGACTCTGTTTATAATGATTAAATAGTTTATCTTTGTCCCTTCCTACTGAAGGATTCAGTCCCTTCAACAGTAGGAAGGAAGGCACCCTCCCTTCTTAATGCCGGGCCTCCACACCTGGTGCATTTATACTGTTTCCAGTGGCCGACCTGGACAGCCCCTGCTTCCTCTCCACGCACCAGGACTTGGTCACTAAGGAGCCCTCATCTCAATAAGAGTATTAAAATGTATTTCATTTTATTCACTCACTAAGAGCATCTGTTCTTACCATGATAAGATTAGTTTGACAAAAATTCAGAAGTTTGTAATAGTAGAAGATAAACATGGCTCTCTCTGGCTTTGCACTTTCCTCTGGAATATTATCAACAATATCATACCCTTTAAGTCATAGCATGTGGGTAGAGGTCAGATAACCAAAACAGTCT
The DNA here is from genome assembly GCA_004024845.1 of Tonatia bakeri. Classification (NCBI taxonomy): domain Eukaryota; kingdom Metazoa; phylum Chordata; class Mammalia; order Chiroptera; family Phyllostomidae; genus Tonatia; species Tonatia bakeri. Next base: position 21,664 of record PVIA01003808.1, read on the forward strand.
TTGAAGAATTCTAGAGTCAAATTAGTTTTCAACCAGCTTTGTTGAGGTATAATTCACAAAATTGTAGGAAAAGTATTTCTACTGTTTGTTCCCTTTTGGTTTCCAAACTTTCTTTCCTCACAGATTTTTCTTATTTTCCCCCCACTGCTCACTTTATTAAAGGCATAGTTGTGGGTTGCATTCAACCCAACTCTTATCATCATGATCTCGTGCATAGATTCAGTGGAGTCCTTCACTGTCATCATAAGAACCTTGGCACACTGGTTTGGGCAGAGAACTTAATGAGTAATGACCACTGATGCAGACTGAATATCAAATGCAAGTAATAAGTTTAACAAACATAGGAGTAGTTAAAGTGGAGGGTGATTCCTCAGCATATAGAGGGTAGGGCGTGCTCCAGTCTGGAGGCCCGGAAGTTGTTCTGATCATTGTTAACCACGTAGACATTTCTATACGATTTTTTATTTGTAAACATAATATGGAAATCTGCGCTCATTTGGTCACATCCATCCTTAACCGTTAAAAGAGAAGTTGGAAGGAACAACAGAGAAGAGTGAAGCCTGGTTTAATGCACATAATTAAATGTCAGAATTCCCATAAAACATCCCATAAAAATCAAGCATGCTTTTTGTATACTTAATTGCTAAAAACTGTGGGAAGGACAAAGTAGTTGTCAGAGGAAAAAGAATTTGCCTATAATCCTGCCTTCCACCTGCCTACGTACTCAGCTACTGAAGTCTCGGTGTTCGGTGGGCATTTGCGCCTCTGGTCACTCAGTGGCATTTTGTGGGAGATCCCATGAGAGCCTTATTTACTCTGAGTTTATATATTAGAGTTTCAGAAAAAATACTTGAAGATCATAAAAAAATTTTTTGAGCATGTCTTAAGTAATCAGCTCAGGAATATACTCACATGAGCTATAACTTTTATCTAAAATAATATAAGTAGCTTGCAGTTTGTGTTAAGGTGGAACTGCTAAAGTTACCACTTTAAGGAACAAATTCAAGTTAATCAAACATATGTTGAGCATTTACAGAAAGGAAATGGGGAAATGAAAGTAACTAGGCAAAGTTTCTACCACAGAGCTGTATAATCACTATCTTGTATTAATATGGTGGAATGTAATTCGGCTCGAGTATCATGACAGACCAGAAATTTCAGGCAAGAAACATCGATCACCTTCCTTCATCTGCAGGCGAAAAATAAAATCACATGGTACTACCTGTGCAACTATGGCTGATACGAGGCACAGGGCCTTCCACAGTTAGCAACTGTCACGTTCCAGGCATTGTGATAAACCATTGGCTCTATGGTATCACATTTAACTTTCGCACGTCCCTATGATGGACGCCATCCTAAAAATCTTCAATTTAGAGTTGAACAACTGATATCGATCAGGCTTCCTCATTTGGAAAATGTGAGAATTAGCAGTAGTAATAAAAACAACTTTATTTTGCTATGCTTTAGTGTATGTCATGAAATGGATGAACCTATGTTTTGGGACATCAGTTGGTCAGATACCAACTATTATGAATAGGTGAGCCCCCTTTCTTGCTGAGTGCTGGCAAAGTTCTCCATGGGGTTCATTTTGTTGTCTATGGCTTGAAATTACTAAGAAGGCTGACTAAAAGAAATACATAGGAAAGATTAACTAGTTTCAAATTGGCCTTTTAAGGAATGGATAAAAGATTTAGGGTTTCTTAGCCCAAGGGATAGAAACACTACTAGGAAATGAATAGTTCTGAGAATTTATCATGCATGGATATTGCCTAGGGACTTTGTTCCTGTGCAGATTATGACAGAGGGTCTGGGGTGCATTCTAACGTTCTGTTCCAGGAATTCTGATTCTGGTCCTCGGCCTTCAGTTGCAGGAGCCAGCTCCCAGGTTGCACGGTGATGATCTTTCACTGGGTAGGAAGCTCATCTCCGCCTAAGCAATGCCTGAACTTTTAGGGAGGTGGATTTTGGTGGGATATTGGGATCAGTTTTCTAAGAATTAACTGTTAATTCTTAAAGTTACCTTTCTGGGAAGATTTTAATTAAAGAAGATGTAGTAGTTTTATGGATGCCTATGCCACCTTTTATGTCCAGTCACACTTCAAACTTTCTGTATAATGGCAAACATGAGACTGAGGGGGAAAGCAGCCTCTGATACAATGTTCTGTTTTGTGGGAAAATCACATAATGAGGAAGTTCACCAGTCAATTCTGTCAACTTCCCGCACGAACATAGATTCTCAGTGGTTCTCCTTTTTACCTCGTAGTAGAGAAGTGATGGTTAAAAACAGAAAGATGTGTAGACAATTTTTTTATGATAAAGAAAATGTGAGGAATTAAGATTTCTGCTTTTTGGCACTTCTGCTAACCTCAAAGATCAAAGTTCCGTGTCCTTAGATTCTCATTTTATTTTCCTAAGCTGAATTTCTATTGCATTTCTGTATAGTCTATTTTACAGGGTTCCTATTTATTAAAAGTCAGTATGTTTTAGGATTGAGTAAAATTGCCCCATCTGAGCAGATTTCAGTTTTTTGCACAATTTTTTGAGCTGTTCATCTTCTATGAGATGTAGAGATTGAAGTTATCTTTTTGAAATATGGGTAGAAAAAATATTAAAGATGAAAGAACAAATGTGGCAATGGAAATTGTTTTATTTTTCTAAATCACTTCCTTATTTTTTCTATAATTACATATGTAATTTTCAGTCATTTATTTTTTATAATTATCTCATCAGTCTGTGGCCATTTGGTCTTATTATCCTGAGTGCTTATAGAAAACATGTCTCTGTTTTGTGGGTAGAATTTCTCCCTCAATTGATATTGTTTTCTAAATCCACAGTTATGACAGACATAATAAGCCTATTACTAACTAGACGTGTTCTATTTTGAGGAGAGCCATTTTACAATTCCTCAAGTAAACTTGCAAAATAATGGGCCTAGAATAAGACTGAAAAAAAACCCCCGATCCTTTTTAAATGTAAGTTACTCATTTTTAAGCACAAATAAAAGATTTCTCATGACATTTAATTAAATGACATTTCTTCAGAGACTCCTTTCTCACTGTCACAATCCTTTGTTTTGCTGTTCCTCTTAAATCCTTTTACACCAAGGCAAATAAGTTCCCTGTGAATGTGGGAAATAATTTGCAAGGTTTGAAAAAGCCAAATTAATTCCAGCAACAAATTGGTCCTGTGTCATTATAGCAGCAAAACTCCCTGAAGTTGAAGACGGTTGGTCTGACTATTGGACCCATAAGTACTACCCTACCCCCACACTGGGGTTCCTCCCGTGGGTGTTGCACATTCCAATAGAGTGTCGTTAAATGCTCCTTTGTTATCCTTTTTACTTTAGATGTACTACACATATAGATCTTAAATAAATGCATTTCTGTAAATCCTTTTGAACTAGGATTAGCAATGGTTCACAGCTTGCCAAGGTTCGGAAACCAAGCCAAGGTCGGACTCTGTACCAGATTGTAACATTTTATTGCAAAACACACATTTTCCTAAGAAGGTGCAGGTAGATAAATAGATACATAAGTCAATAAAACAAGACTTTAAGAGGTTGCCTTTCAAGTAAAAATGTTGAACTTTATACTTTTATAAAAAGAATAGCAAATAGTAGCACTTAGTATAGGACAGGCCCTGTTTTCTGTATTTTATGTAAATTACGTCATTCAAAACTCACAGTAGTGACTATACTCTAGTTCTCAGAAGAAAAACACCGGCACACAGCAGCTACTCCTCCAAGCTAACGCAGCTCCTGGTGGTGGGTTGAGGGTGAGCTCAGTGAGCCTGGCACCCAGAGTCCAAACCACTGTGCTGTAATCCCTCTTGATAAACTTGATTAAGAGGACATTTTTTAAACGGCTAAACATTATAAGGAACATTCTGGTAAAATGGTGCTCCTCCCATTGGTTCTATATGTTTCAATTGACTGCATTTACAACAATACTTTCATTTTATTTGGCACTTAATTGGTACCAAACACATATTTCTAAGGTGATTCACCCCTATAAAACCTTTTGAATTAGCACACACTATATTTTAGGAAAGAAAACAAATTGGGAATTAAAAAATCCAAATTTCCTTCTCTGGAGTTCCATGCAGAGTGAGAGACCCTGGTTGGAGACCTGGAATTTAAATCTGAAAAGTTTGTGTGCACGTGGAGATGATAGATAGATAGATAGATAGATAGATAGATAAGAAGGGAGGGAGGGAGGGAAACAGAGACATTGAGAGAATGAATTTAATTCCGGAGAATGGATAACGTCACCTAGGGAAAGAGTGTGCACAGAAAAGCGGAGGTCCAGGGACCACTCTGGAGTTCTCCAGCACATCTGTGGGTATGGTCAAGGGGAGAGAGCCAACAAACAACAGGAGAAGGAGCTACTGGCTAAGATCTGTTTGCCTGATCTTAGTCGGCAGATGAAAGCCTCCTTAGAGTGAGCTGTGGAGCAAATGGGAGGTGAGGAGTAGAGGCGATGACTATACTAACTCTTCTGAGTACTTTTTGTTGCCAAGAGAAATGGTGTGGTAGCTGCAGAAAGACGTGAGACCAAGAAAGAGATAATATTTTCAGATGAGTGATACTGACACCTGTTCATACCTTAAAGAGAGTGATTCTCATTTGATTCTCCACTTGATAACACTGACCACTGTAGGTCTGTTAAAATACTGTTATCCTTAATTTCTATGACCCAACATTTAGCTTGTTTCTTCCTTTTATTTTTAACTTTCACCTGCTCCTCTTTCTCTTTCTTGCTCTCTCTTTATTGAATATATTGGGGTGACATTGGTTAATAAAATTATATAGGTTTCAAATGTACAATTTTATAATGCATAATCTGTATATTATATTGTGTGTTCACCACCCAAAGTCAAATTTCCTTCCATCACCATTTATCCCCCCTTTACCCTCTTCTACTGCCCCTACCCCCTTTTCCCTCTGATAATCACCATACTGTTTGTTTTCTGAGTCTGTGAGATTTGTTGTTTTATTTTTCTCTTTTAATCCCTTCTTTGCTTGGCTACTCTTCCCTACCAGAGAGGGCTGCCCTATGTAGTTCTGTAAGCTGTAAACTGCACAAACATACGAACTACCACATGAGTAGTGTCCCCAGACTCACACCGTGCACGCTCGGCATACTCGGCACAGTTCTCTGTGTTGGCCCTTATTACCAGCGTTAGAACACAGTTTTACCTGAAGCACATAGACACATTATGTGTTAGGGTGTGTATTTAAGGCAACAAGTATGGCTAACCAATACTGAAGCTGAACCCGATGAGCAATAGTCCTATACCTGTGGGGGGAAAATGTGTCTTGAGATCCAATAGAAAATGTTTAATTTCTGAAAATTTTTCATTTCAACTAAAATCATTATCACAAAAAAGCTTGAAAAGAGCTTTTCTCCCCCCATTTAACCTTCTTTTTCAAAGCAGCAAACTGAGATAGAGATAGTAAATCTCTACATTTACTATCAAAGTCGGACTTTACTATTCAAGTCAGTTGAGCTGTTTGAACCTGAGTCTTGGCCTCTCACCTTCTTCCCTGAACAACATGAGTGTCAACACCTGCTCCAGATTCTCTGCAAACTGCTTGACCCTGGGCTACATGAAGTCACCCAGTCGCCGGGCCTAGCCGGCATCTATGCAGGCACTGGGGGTTCAGGCCCCCAGGTCTCTGTGTCCCACTCCACCAGCATGCAGGACAACTGGGGTCTGGGGGCTTGGCTTCGGAGATGGTCGGGACATAGGGGACATCCAGAGTGAGAAGGAAACTATGCAATACCTGAATGTCCCCCTGGCCTCCTGCCTGCAGAGGGTGAGAGGCTAACAATTGGAGACTGGAGAGCAAAACCTGGGAACACCTGGAAAAGAAGGAACCCCAGGTCAGAGGCCAAAGGCATTATTTCAAGACCACCAAGGACCTGAGGGCTCAGATCTTTGCAAACTCTGTGGACAATGCCCACATCATTCTGCAGATTGACGGTGCCTGTCTTGCTGCTGATGACTTCAAAGTTAGTAAGAGACAGAGCTGGCCATGTGCCATTCTGTACAGAGTGACATCAATGAGCTCTGTAAGGTGACCATTATCATTCTGCTGCAGCTGGAGCCAGAGATTGAGGCTCTGAAAAGAGCTGCTCTTCATGAAGAACCACAAAAAGGAAGTAAATGGTAGAAAAAAAAAGGATTGCCAAGTTGGGTTGACTGTGGAGTTGGATGACTCCAAATCTCAGGACCTCGGCAAGATCATGGCAGACATCTGGACCCAAGATGACGAGCTGGCTCAAAAGAACCAAGAGGATTAAACAAATACTGGTCCCAGCAGACTGAGAAGAACACCACAGTGACCGCTGAGATAGGAACTGCTGAGATGACACTCACGGAGCTGAGATGTTCGGTCCGGTCCTTAGAGATCAACCTGGACTCGAAGAGGAATCTGCAGGCCAGAGTGGAGAACAGCCTGAGGGGTGTGGAGATGTGCTATGTCATGCAGATGAAACAGCTGAATGGGATCCTGCCTCACCTAGAGTCAGAGCCGGCCCAGACCGAGCCAGAGGGGCAGTGCCTAGGAATGTGAGGCCCTGCTACACATCAAGATCAAGGCAGAGACTGAGATCGCCACCTACCGTTGCCTGCTGGAAGAAGGGGAGGGCTTCCATCTGGGCGATGCTCTGGCAACAGCAACTCTATAATCCACCCAGAAGACCACCACTCACACAGTGGTGGACAGCAAAGTGGTGTCTGAGGCCAGTGACACCAAAGTTCGGAGGCATTAATGCAGCAGAAGGGGGGCAGGCTGCCAAAAAAAGTTCAGAGATTCTTGCAAAAGAAAGAAGGAAGAAAGTCAGTTAGCAAGTTGGGAAAAACTCTAACCCATCCTACCTGTTGGAAACATAAGAAGCAACAGTTAAAATTCTAAATGTACTGTAGATGTAAAAGCGATTTATTTAATTCCAACTTTCCTAAATGATTGAAAAATATATTTTTATTTGTAATTCTCCTAACTATAAAGAACCCACATATCTGTCAACAGGTGAATGTACATACAATTGATGAGTTTAACCTTACACTGAAATAATGTTCACAGAAAAACAAAGAAAAATAAGCTATTGATACACACTACCATATGAATGAATCTCAAAATAATTATCCTGAGAGAAAGAAGTTAGACAAAAGTTTTCGCTGTATGATTATATTTATACCAACTTCCAGAAAAGGCAAACTGATGTATTGTGACACAAAGCAGCGGATCAGTGGTAGGCTGGGGGAAGGAGAAGGCCAAAAGGAAGGGGTAACAAAGGGACATGAGGAAGCTTAGGGTGACGGATATGTTCATTATGCTAATTGTGGTTGTGGTTTCATGGTGTGCCCATATGTCAAAACTTTTATTGTATGTTGGTAATACCTCAATTTCTGCATGTCTAAAATTAATTCACGAAGCCTTTGATCTAATATCAGAAAGTGAAACTATGCAAGAGTAAACCTGTGGCAGGATAGCAGTGAAAATATAATTAGAACGTTACAAGATTCATAAAACCAAGTGCCAGGTTAAAAATGCAAATTCCTCCTGGCTGGTGTAGCTCAGTGGATTGAGCGCGGGCTGTGAACCAGGCATCGCAGGTTCGATTCCCAGTCAGGGCACATGCCTAGGTTGCAGGCCATGTCCCCCAGCAACCACACATTGATGTCTCTCTCTCTCTCTCTCTCTTTCTCCCTCCCTTCCCTCTCTAAAAATAAATAAATAAAATCTTAAAAAAATGCAAATTCCTTTATGTTCTGGTTGCATTTTCAGCTCTACCTTTAAAGGAAAGTGTATGTCTTGTGCTTTCTTCTTAAACAGAAACAACATAAACAGTATTTGATTTATTGCAGTCCTGTGACCCTTTGAACTAGCTCAGGTTCAGAAGTTCAGTACCTCAACATACATAACAAAACATTCCAAATTCATCCTTGACAACATTTAGGAACAGCGGCCTTGTGCTTTTTATGGCTGTGTCAACCAGCTTATCTCTGATGAAGGTTGCTCTGCATTTCCTGCAGCTGGTGAACACCACCCCACGAGCACATGCCTTTGAGAAATGTTTAAGGAGAAGGTAAAACAGCAACTAACTTAGGGAATAGGAAGCAGCAATGCCTGGTACAGCTATTTATTGCCTTTATCTCGGCTCCTAATACAACTGTGTACCCTGTGCAGGCATCATGACTACTTGTTGACTGATGTTGCCAAAGTTAATTAAATTACACATTTTAATTAACTTCAAAACAAAACAAGATGAGAACCACCTGCTACAGTACTTTGAGATCACTGGGTGGATGCACAATGTGTGAACTACCATTCTCAGGCTTTAAACTGCTCTTGGGAAAACATAGTTTATAAATTGAGACTTGGCAGGCACCCAGGGAGTGGTTAAGGTCTGCATTTATGGCTGAACGTTGGCACAACACGCTCAGCTGATTGGTGGTATTCTGGGACTAGTTAGCTGGGCGGAGATGAGCATGCCTCAGCGGAATAATTGAGTATTACTAGCGTGACATTTGGTGGTAATAACATTAGAGTAATCAGGGATCATTGTTTCTTGACTCAGAAATCACAAATTTCACAAAATGTGAAAATCAGTTACTTAAGAAATTAGTTAAAAAGCAAAATATACAAATGGCTCCAGTTAAAAGTCTTACTGCTGATTAGATGGAGAATTGACAATTATGAGAAACAAGCTTGATGGCAATAGTTACTACTGTAAAATGCGTTTTCCTTGTTGTTTAATGGGGGCAGGGGGACTGGGGCCCGGAGGTAGGGGCGAAAAATGGTATACTACCATGATACTGCTTTTTCCCCAGGCCATGAAATGAATTATATTTTTGATTAGTCACTGTTGTGTATATGTAGGAAATTAAATCCTAACATCGCTTGACTTCTGTTGTCCAGTACATGATGATGCAAGGAAATAAAACAGTACCATAGATTTTTATTTCTGGTTTTCTTTTCTGAGGTCATAGGACGAGAAGATCTAGGCATTCCTACAGATCAAAATGAAAAGGAGTTAACTTTTAATTTTCTTAAACACTTTGAGGTGTGACTGTTGACAGGGAAATGCATACTAATTTATAATGAAGACAAATAATAATCTCTAAGTTCCACTTAAGCAATTTAAACCTCTTCAGTCACTGGGAAGTCTTTAAAAAGTGTAGAATATATACTCTTAAAAATCTAGACTGAAAAACTGAAAATTAGATGGTAACTTACTGAACTTAAATATGATTCTCTTTATAGCACTGACTTCTCTTGACAGAAAGTCACGGAGACAGAAAACCTCACAGAGCACTCTCGGCTGCCTCTCTAGGCTGTAACTTACCTGCCATGAATTCTGGACAGTGCAGTAGATAGAGGTTATGGAAGGAATGAACTGTGCTAAGACTAGTGACTTTTACAAAGCTGTCTGGTGATTATTTTGGTGTATTTTCTAGATCAATTTTTAAACAAACAGACACAAATTATTCATTTGCATAGCAATTATTGGGTTCCGTCTGCTTATTGTTTAATAAAATTGTATAAATTTTGTGTTTGTTTTAGGACTCTTGCCAGTTGCATCACAACCTGTTTACTGTGCTTCCAAGTACGGTGTAATTGGATTCACGCGCTCGGTAGCGGTGAGAATATAGCACCCAGTATCCCTTTACCTCTCTGTACCTATGTTCACCGTGAGTTCCATTCAGTCAAGAGGAATAAATTCTGAATTCAATACATCTGAGTAAAAGATAGAAAAATATTATTCTTCAATCTTTTATAAAAATAATAGTGTCAGATCACATGAAAAAGGACCAATAAAAATAGATAATTTTAAAATGAGGTAGAGTCTAGATGCAGATGTGTTAATTGAAAAGTATCCTCAGGCTAAATAATGGGAAGAAAGTCTTTAATTTTAAAATTGACTCCAAATCTAAAAAATATTAGCTTCAGCCTTCCTTACGTAGAATTTTCAGTGCACTCAGTAATGAGCTTAGACTTTATTCAAAATGAAACCATCAATGGGTTTTTTTACACACATCATGGCAAGATCAGATTTCCGTTTCAGTGAGACATTCTGGCTGCTATTTAGAGAGAGTGTGGAGAGGACGAGTGTAGTAGAGGCGAGGACGCTGGGAGGTCCCTGCCGTGGTGAGTCTAGATGAGACAGAGAGACCAGACAGATGGAGAGAAAAAAAATATTAATAACACAAGAGATACTCTGGTTAAAGAAAACACATTTGTGACCAGTACATGTCCGATCTGAAAAGGAAGATAAGCAGCTCTCACAATCTTTATTTAAATTGATTGGAAATTTTAAATTAATTTCCAAGGACTTAATCTTTAATTCAATATGTAATGAATACATAAAGGTATTAAAAATAAAACAAAATAAATCTCAAAGACCAGAAATCTCCTATTTACAGTTACAAGACTGGAAATTTGTACAGTCAATTCTTATTTCTGGTACTTAGGTTCGATAGAATCACTTGCAAACACTGAATTAGAGAAGTTCCTTCGAGCCTCCGGTCACAGCATTTTGATCAGTCAGTCAGTACATATGTGAATTTCTGTTTAAAGTTTCCCTTGAGTTTCTGTTTAACAATGCCTTATTTAATATGTATGGTATTGACATTGAACTCAGCCATGGCCCTTACATCTCAGGCTTGTATTTTCTCCTGTAAGGCACATCACAGCCTTCTTAGGAACACCAGACAGCATTTCAACATTGTGCTTGGGGATGGGAAGCATTTTAAATAACAAAATCACAAACAAAAAGCACAAAAATGAGAAAAACATGGACTAAATATACCATGAAAAGGACACTTGTTTGTAGTTAGAAGAGCCGAAATGAGAAAACAGTGTGCTATTTTGTTCGATCTCAGCTGGAACATCAGCACTGGTCAACTCATATTTCTCACTGCTCCTTGCCTGTCCACAGATGACAACGAAAGCTCCACGCCTATTGATTTTGGGGGGTTACAAATAAATTTTAGTACATAATTTTAGTATGTAAACAAAGAGACTCTTCAAATAATCAACTACATTTTATTTTACAAATAGTTCACATAAAATCAATGGGTTGAAAATTAAGCCAAAGATTATTAGTCTGAAGATACTTAAATTGCCTTCCAAATAATTAAGAGTATCTTTACAATCAAGGTCCTAAAACTTTCCATTAACAATATCTTTTAAGCCAATATTCTCTTATACAACACTCATTTTTTTAACAAAAGTGCGATATTAATTTTAAGCCTTAGCTTCTTCAGGTTCTTACAGAGTTCAATAGATAAGAACAGCTTAGATAATTGTTTTCAGGAGTTGTCTAGTAATATTGATTTTTTAAAAATTAATTAGGTGAGGACTTCAGGACTTAATTCAGCACTTTAGATACAAATTCTTTTACTTTCTGCTGCCAGCCAACTGTAATATTGTCATTATTGTGAGGCCAGAAGGATATCTGATTAGTATTTTTCTTATCAGAGTCTTTTGAAGAGCTTTAATTATGCTTGTCCTATCCCCTGCATTTATAAAACTACCCAGACCTGCAACCTTCTATTTCCAATTGGCAGATGTCTGCTGATCTTATGGAAAGTGGTGTGCGAATCAATGCCATTTGCCCAGGCTTTGTTAATACGCCGATACTCAAAACCATTGAGAAAGAAGAAAACATGGGATTATATATAAAATATAAGGATCACATCAAGGATCTGATAAAATTCTATGGGATTATGGAGTAAGTAAAACTATACCTACCTTTTTTATATGATGGAGCAAAGTACTATCTACACATAAGCAATAAAAAGGGAAAAATGAGGTTTTAAATTTGAGAAACAAATGCAAGCTTCAAAGTTTTGGTTTGGCAAACTCTTAAAAGAAAATATTTTTCTTGGGTTTCTGAATAAAATATGCTTCTACATTATGAATTTTGCTCAAAGATATAGACAATGTATCATTAATACCTTCAACCATAATCAGATACTGTTTAAAAAGGTGATGTTTTCTTACCTTTACAAGCAATGATTCCCTATCTGCCTAAATTCCAAGCAATGTTTACATATAGCCTTTGTGAAATTCCGTATGGCCCCCTAACTTCAACCGTTTTCATAATGAACAATGAATCATCACACAAGTTCGATGAACAATGTCTGAGTGGGAGTGGCTGGAGTTTCCCAGTACAAAGTCGTAGCTATCACACTGATGGAATCAGACCATCTAGGATCAAACCCTGGCTCCACTTCTGACCATGAACTTATCCATCGAGCTCAGTTTTCTCACATGTAAAAGGGGGCTAATACTAAAATAATCTTTGGGGAGTTTTGAAAGTCCATAAATAAGCTGATACATGTAAAGATACAGAAACAGACCAGCAACAGACATTCAACAAATGCTAGCCATAATTCTTATTTCTACTCTGATAACATTTCTATCTGGCAAGTCTACCATATACTGATAGGATAAAGGTGAAAAAAATAATATTTTTGTCAATGTAAATAATAAATATACATTCATAAAACCTTCCTGTCCACATGACAGAAGTTTAGGCTGGGAATCTACCCCCTGAATTTATCATATAATTTAGTTAATACCAAATGGAGTAAAGAGAATGGGGGTAACAATAGCTTCCTGACATACATTTTCCTATTACATATTAAAGGTGGTAGATTATTCAAAAGCAACTCAAAAATGAAGGGAAAATTATGCCTGTATCTTTCATTTTAAAATACCAGTGTTTCCTTTGCTTTTAGCCCACCAGTGATTGCCAATGGATTAATAATACTCATCGAAAATGATGCTTTAAATGGCGCTATTATGAAGATCACAAATACTAAGGGGATCCATTTTCAAGATTACAGTGCAACACTGTAAAAAGCATGCAAAAGCTCAGTGAACATCTTCTACATCAGCCATCTCTGCAAATAAGCGCAAGCGGCTTCTGCTCAGACCATGTCTTTATTTGCATATAGTTTTTAAAATAAAATGTTATTATTTTACTCTCGCCTTCATGCATTTGATGTTATTTTTTTCCTACGCAATTAGTCAAGTATACAGATTCAAAAATAGAAACCGTCAAAAATATGATGTGGACCAAAACTAGATTTTGATTCTTATAGTTCAAGTAATGATTATGACAAAGGATATTCAAGGAATATTCTGCTTTTCAGAAAATGTATTTAAATTTGTGGTTCATAAATATTAATGTTTTTCAGAACATCATTTTAAAGGAGATACTTGAATGTTATTTAAATCAAGCCAGATGTAAAAAAGAAACACTCGTTTTGTTTCAATATTAGCATTTTAAAACAGTGAGGCTACTTTCAATGGCAAATCTTTAGTAATGATAACTTTTATTTATATTCCATCTTTCAGCTGAACAGTTCAGCTCTTTAAAAATGTGACACATTTGGGGGCCAGTAGTTAAGGAATAAATTACAGTGTCGTGTATCCTAAATGAAAAATCTGATGTAAGGAAAAATGACAGAATGTAACTGGCTGAGATGTTGATCCACAGCTCAGCTTCCCATCTGGGAAGACATTTCTTTCCTCTTTGCTTACTTTAAGAACTTTCATTGATTCCAAGAATCTCCGGAATGAAATTTTTAACAGTTACAGCAAAAAGGATAGTTGCTGCTCCTAAAATGTTATGTTTAAGATATGCTCATTAAGAAAAAATTACAAATGTTAATTTTTTTCAGATTACTTCTTTGTTTATTTGTACCAACTTGAAAAGTGCCTACCTGTTGATGGAACTTTTTTTCTCATCTCCAGAAATTATTTAGTGTTCTATCTATAGCTATGAAGGAGAAGAAACCAGTTTTTGTTGCAGCCTGAACATGTTCAAAGCCATAATCACAAGAGGTAAAAATAACTGTGATTTTTTTTTCTGTTTTCTGTCAGGGATTTTAAGATACAATCATTAATTACACCCGCATTAGGCAACCCTATTTGCAAGCAATAATTAATGCTAATAATAGCAAAAGCCCAACATTTTTATTCAACCATTTCTTCTTATCATTTATAGAAAATACAAAACAGGAATATTGTATAAGTGATTCACCCTGTCAGCTAACTTTAGAGTTCTCATCTTGGAACAAAATCCATCCATGGGAGATTAATAAATGCTTCCTAGAGATGCTGGAGAGCTGCCACCTGTTGCTCTGTTGCAATTCCGCCATAGAGAACAAACTGTTTACTTCTAAGAAGGGATTTGAATATGAGTAACAGTTGTCTAGCTCTTCACATAATGTATTTTTTAAAACACACCAAGGAATGGACATCAGCAAACATCTAATAAAGTTATATGACTAAGCACAGACTTGCTCATGCATTGTGGCAGTCACCAATTAGTGAATGATATGGGTATTATATGTGGTGGGTATATCTAGGGGACAGTATCATTTATTTTCTACATCTTTCAACTGTAATGTTCAAAGTTGTAGCTGAAACTTTTCATTTATGGATAATTCTTTGCATTGGCAGCCTTCCGTATACTTTCTACTTTGATTTTTTTTCCAAATCCATAAACTATGCCAACATTTAACACTGAATAGAATTGAAAAATGTGATTTATATTTTAAAAAATTTTACATTGAAATTTATCTTCTATAAATAGCTTTAAATAAATCTATAATGTTATGTGATATCTCTATGTACTCGTTGAGAAAATAAATATTAAATTTGGGGGGAGCTTAGTTTCCTTAATTGTGTTTTTTTCAGGGAAAGTTGTAATGTGAATAATATGCATTTTTTCTAATAAATAAAGTGGGGCTTGCAGAGCAGCAAAGCTAAAGATGTGTGGATACTAAAAAAAGGTTAAGATTTGATAATGACTTTGAAATATCCAACTCTCTTTTTTCATAGAAAAATAATTTTAGGTACTTGTAGTACCATTGAAGATACAAGTGATTATGTGATGATTTCTGTCTGTTTTTGCTCTATTTGTTCATAAATTTAGCATACCAAAGAGGTCTGAAAATGTACATTTTTAATAAAATATAAATCCTTTCACATACTAAATATCATCTGCTGGGTAACTTTTTTTTTTAAAGATTTTATTTATTTATTTTTTAGAGAGGGAAGGGAGAGGGGGAGAGAGAGAGAGAAACATCAATGTGTGGTTGCTGGGGGACATGGCCTGCAACCTAGGCATGTGCCCTGACTGGGAATCGAACCTGCGGTGCCTGGTTCGCAGCCCGTGCTCAATCCACTGAGCTACGCCAGCCAGGGCGGGTAGCTTTTTTTTTTTACATTAGAATTTCAAAAGATACTTTTGCAGGTGCTCTGGAAAAGGAGACTGGACCCAAAGTCACAAATGTTGTCATTATTCCTCCTCCATCTCCGTCCTCTCGTTGGCTCTGCTCCTAGGCAGCTTTCTCCATGTGACGCTTCCACGATCTACAGCCTGATCCTCACCAGCTTCCAATCTGGCAAAACAGGAACTTGTTTTTGGCACCAGAGCTCATTTGCCTTTCTTAGCCCACGTGACTATTCCTGAGGTATCCTTTGTAGTCAGAGATGGCTACTCTACTTGACCAGCACCAAATGACGTGCCTCCCCCAGAGCTGTTAGAATTGGAGAGCATTGGGGAACACGTAAAGTGGGCAGGATATTGGCCTGAACCCTACGGAGTAATGAAAGGAAAGGGATAATTTCTAGGGGGAAAATCATTACCAGAAAGGAGGTGAATATAGGCTGAGCTCAGAAAAACAAGGGACAGCCTCTATAGAGGAAGACAAAGAGTGAACAAAAGATTAGTTTTGCCTTAATCTTAGGTAAATTTTCAGAGACTATCATGGTTCTTATGTCTAGACCCATGTTTTTCAGACAGTATGTATCATATTGTTCTATGGATAACACCATATTGGACGGGATGTGACGGACTGGAAGAAAATGAATGGAAATGCAGCAGGCAGCTCATGCATGTATGGCTGTGCTCATTCTCCGCGAAAAATGTATTTCTCACTGTTGGTCAAAGTGAAAGGGTTCAAAAGCTACTTGTTTTAATATTGACTGCAATTCTTGCCTCTAGATCTCCTTCGTTTCTGAATTTCTGACTATGTTACCATTTTAATCCTGTAGTTCTACTCAAATTTCTTAGCACCCCTTCTAATTACTCTTACTAAAATTTCATCATCGGTATATAATTACATTGAATTCTGATAGGAATTTGGAAGTTTAACTTTGAAATATGAAACTATCCTTTCAAGTAACACTTCTACCCATATATTCACTCATTCAACAAATTTAATTATTGAACAATTTTCAGGGCAAAATTTATATACACATTTTAATATATTGTGTTCTATGTAAACATTAGTGCAGATGTATATTGATTGAGGTCTGGTCTGGAAAACGGCACCAGAATCTGAAGAAATCTACTGGTTACAAAAGTATTGAAAGAGAACTGAAAAGCCAAACATGGAATGATGATACAATTTGGTGTCAACTGGGAAACAGAAATGACTAGGTATTCTATCTTCCAAAATGATTTATTGAGGAAAAATAAAGGATTGCAATCCAGAGCACACAGACATGGTGAGCAATATGCACACACTGCTCCCAGACAAAGGTGGAGAAGGAGTGTGTAAAAGGGAAAAGGAAATAGGGGGGTGGACAGTACAACCATAGAGCTCTGCTGCAAATACAGGGTTCTTCCTATAGGGGTCTCGTGATGACACAGACTATTTTATTTGGAATTGCACTGGGTGGTCTATTCAGTGAAATCAGGCAATGTAAAAATTGGAAAAGAAAAAAAACTACCATTATGTGCAGTGGAAATAGTATTAATATACACAAGTCCAAGAGACTTAAATATTAGAATTCATGATGATTTTAGCAAATGTTATAGATTAAAAATATGACCACAATTCTTTGTAGCTTCTCTCAACAAGAGGTAGAGTCTATCTCTTCATCCTCTGAATATGGGCTGGCCTTGTGACCTCCTTTGTCAGAACAGTGCAGGAGAGTCAACAGTGTGTGATTTCTGAAGAGGGTTTTGAATACATACTTCTGCTTCTGTGTGTGGAATCCTGCCATCTCATAAAAAAGCATAAGAATGACTTGTTGGTGCATGAGACACCACATAGAGAAAAACCAAAACACTTCAATTAGCCAGCAACAGATACTTGAGTAAGCCCATACAAGATTAGCCAAGCTTGACTTGGAGCAACAGATCTGCTCAGCTGAGCCAAGTTCAAATTGCCAACCCACAGTATTGTGAGATAAATAGTTGTTTTAATCCATGAATGCATCGGTTCCTTGTTATAAAGCTAATGTGAACTGATGCAGAAAGGCTCTGAAAACAGATACTAAAGGAAAAGAGTGAAAATTCTAAAACAAAAGAAGAAAAACATTTAAAATAAAATACGTTCAATAGTAGAAATTACCAAGTAGCTTCTGGTTTTGTTGGGAAGGTGGGGGTGAGGGGAGAGGGAGAGAGAGAGAAAGAAATGAAGGAAGGAAGCAAAAGAAAGAAAGAAAAGGGGAGAAAGGGAAGAAGAAAGAGGTGGGAGGGAAGAAAGAAGGAAAGATAGAGAAAGAAAAAAACTTAAAAACTTTGATCAAATGCAAAAAAAAATCTCATTCTCATTGATGTCATAGGATAGGAAAGCTATGCAGACAATGAGAATTTGAGAGACTAAGATGCTGGAGAAAAGAGAAGCTCACTAAAATGAGTGTGGTGTTTTTGCTTCTTTTCCATTGAGGCCAATTTTTAAATTTACAGAGATGCTGAAAAGCTGAGCAGAACATGGCTACTAAGTTACAGAGAAGTAGAATAGACCAGATTAAAGTGTTATAGGGTGGGTGGGGGTGGGGGTGGGGGTTGGGAATTGGAGTTTAAAACTACCAAGACACAGATATTTGAGAGGAAAAGATTATAGAGATAAAGGAAGTCCAGAAAAGAAAGATCTGAGCCAGTTTCGTTACAATTCATTCAACATTCCATAAGAAGCTTGGTTTTGTTGATGGCAAGAATGACACCAGAATGTCACTGGCAGTTGGATCTCAGTACAGCAATCTCAGTACTTGAGTTCTGGCTAAGGAAGAATTCAGAGTCAAGACTCAAATACCAGCAAAAGTTTATTCAGAAAGTCACAGAGGTAGAAGAAGTGAGTCTTAGAGGGAATGGACTCAGGAAACAAGTTACAAAGGCAAAAGAAGGACCCTTGGAGCTTAGGAGAGGGAAAGTAGCAGTACCTGGCCAGGAGGGAAAAAGAGGGGGAGGGGAAAAGGTGTGGAAGTGCTCCCAGGAGTGAGAGCTGAACTGGGTCCTTCATCCTGAGGGTATTTATCTGGAAGTGTCGAGGGAGGATCCCAATAGAATATTCATCAGCTTTCCAGGCACATCCTTTCAGGATCATGGTCTTTACTAAGTGGTTGGCACCAAGTCAATGGGCTATTCGTCAATGCACCTGGTCCTGATGTCAGCCATGGCATGCTTATCTGGCTTTGCTGCCTTTCTAGGTCTGGAGGTGAAACACAACTGAGGCCTATCTGTGTTTGATGTGGGTCAGAACCTCATCATCCTGGGGGCTTAATGCTGAGGGGCTATTCTCTAGCCCCGTTTTTCTAAACTGTATGACTTGCAACCTGCATGACTTGCAACATGCCAGGGAAGGAAAGGTTACCCTGGGGATGAGGTCATTGTTTTCCCCACTTTGCTCATTGCTTTCTTTCCTGGTGACCCTTCTATATCTCACGCACCACCCTTGCTCTGCGCGTGTCTGTCTAACTACCTACCACAGTTTGAGAGGCAACTAACTATAAGATGGCTGCCAAGAGACTGGAAAAAGGAAGTTCAGCTCTCATCAGTTTACATGTGAGGCAGAAAAAAAAATTAAGTGTCCTTTACGATTGTGAGGTAATAGAAAATCTCCTAGGCTTTCATTTGAGGACCCCAAAAGGCTATACTTTACAAGTAAGGGCAAACCAGAAATAGAGACCAGGCTTCCCAAAGACTAAAACCAATTAAGACTAATTGAGTCTTAAGCACAAAGGCTCAATTGTGCTTATTTCCTTATTACATTTAACTGATGTAATACTATGTTATTTGTCTGTCATAAGCCAATCAAAACCTCCTCTGGAGAAAAATCATCCAAAGCTTCTTTAATTTTTTTCTTCACAATTTCTAGCATTAAGTTAAAAATATCTAGACTGAAATAAAAAGAAAAGGGGTAATGGAAGATACGGAAAAACCGCATGAGAGAACTGTGGGCCTTAAAACAGTCTAACATGGGTGCAACTGGAGTTCTGGGAAAGAAGACAAAAAATCAAGGCAGAAGCAAAATTTGAAAGTAATGTTCAAGAATTTTCCAAAAGCAATTCGATCTGCTGATTTAAGAAACAATACAAATAACAAGAAGAAAAGCACACTTCATCAAATAGTGGTAAAAACTACCAAAAACCAATAGCCAGGGAAAAAAGGACAAGTTATCTTCTAAGTAACAAAAATTAAACTGTTAAGTATCTTCATAACAGAAACTACATAAGTCAGAAGACAATAAATAGTATTTCAAAGTTCTAAAATAAACAAATAATAAAACCAGAATTTTATACATGTAGTAAAAAAAAATAAAAATTAAAGGTACAACAAAGAAAATATATTCAGAAATAAAATCAGCAAATTTCTTACAACAAATCTACATTCAAAGAAAAACAAACAAGGAGTTGTTCAGGCACCAAAAAGGATCCCAGATGGAGGGAGAGAAATGCAGGGAGATATGAAGGGTAATGAAAAAGGAAAAGGTGTGAGGAAAGAAAAATATTTACTCTATTAAACAATGAAAATGATAACTTCTAGGATTAGAAATATATGAAAGCACAAAAGTCAAGAGGGTATAAATAGTTAAAGTGTTCTAAATTATTTATATTTCTGGGATTTGGTAAAAAAACTACTAAAATTAGATATTGATGATATTAATAAATCAATAATGCCTAGGGTAATGTATAAGATAAATAATGTATAAAAATTAATTAAGAAGAACTTCAAATAATAAAGTTAACTAGTCCAAAAAATAGAAAGAAGAAAAGATAGTACATGTAATGGGAGACCCAATAGAAAACAAATGGGTGCTTGGTAGATCAACGTGTAAATGCAATCCCCAACGGTTTCCCACTGCAATCAGAATAAAATCCTGCTTTGACTCAGGTTTTCACCCCCCTCTTGTCTGACTTCTTTCTAGACCCACTAGCTTCTCTGGCCTTTGAATGTGTCAAACTTTCTCTCCCCTCTGGGCCCTTGTACTCACTCTTCTGCCCAGATGGCTCTTTTCCCATGTATTATTGGTTCTAATACAACCTCCTAGGTACCACCACTCTAAATTAACCATTCAGCTATTCTACCCTAGACTGCCTATCACATCACACTTGTTTTTGTTTTTCTCTTTATAGGATTGATTCTCTGTGAATTTATCTATTTTCTTCCTTTTTTTTACTTCATTATGATTTTTCTACACTACCCCAATATAGGCTCTATAGAAACAAAGACTTTATCTGTTTCAGTGCACAGAAAATGGTGTCCATCAAGTGAATACTGTTTTTTTAAATATATTTTTTAAGATTTTATTCATTTTCAGAGAGAGGGGAAAGGAGGGAGAGAGGGAGGAAAACATCAATGTGTGGTAGCCTCTCATACGCCCCCTACTGGGGACCTGGCCTGCAACCCAGGCATGTGCCCTGACTGGGAATCCAACCAGCAACACTTTGGTTCACAGGCCTGCACTCAATCTACTGAGCCACACCAGCTAGGGCTCAAGTAAATATTGGTGAATGAATGAATGAAATGTCTATTAAATGGCTAAAACCTCCTAAGCTATCTTTAAAAATATAAGTTCTCCCAAACAGATGTTACTATTTCAAGTCTTCTTTGTCTTGATCAGATGACTTCTGTGATACTGTGTTTAAGTATCACATTTTAAGAGGGATTGAATATCTGGAATTTGGATTTTGTCTTAAGTGCAATGGGAGCTATATATGAAACTTCAAATTTTGGAGTTGTTGTAAAGATAGAATAGATTTAGTTTTCTCCAGGGAACAGAATTATGAATACCTGGAGATACAAGGAATGTGGTATAAGGCACCACCAGAATTAGGATACTGTAAATGTGATGCATTTGTCCTGGAAGCAGAAAATTCATTGATCACTGAAATGGTTGAGGCCGATAGCCTCCTATTAGGGATTTTGTATACAGCATTTTTGCGTAAGTAGGAAGTTGGAACAGAACAGCATTAAAGCTCTTTTGATTTTGTTTCTACTCCACAGTACTATATAGTAGTCTTTGCAGTTAAGTTTACAGCAAGTAAATACCACTCATAGTAATACCATATTTTGAATGGATAATGCACAATTTTTTTGCCCAAAATTTTGAGGGAAAAATAAGGATGCGCATTACACATGGGTATGATGATTCTATACCGTGGGCATAATAATGGGGTGTAGTAGCCCTGTGTATAATGTGCATAAAAAAAAGGATGCCCGTTATACACAGAAAAATATAGTGTTTCCCTTAATCCAAAAAGGTTTTTATTCACTGTTTTTCTTTTTTAATGTTTTGTGTTGATATCCCATTTCTCCTACGTATTTAATATCAGGAACATTTCCTGAATCGTGTGGCTCTACTTCACGGCTTCCCCACTTGCTGCCCCATCTTAGAGGTACCTCATTGCCTACTTCCAGCCTCTGGTGAGGATATTTTTAAATGAGTCACAGAGGCCATCTAATTTTGGACCGGTTCAATGCTCGTTTTATTTAGACTCTGTGTCAAAGAGCTTACGGAGTGTTAGCTGATGAATGGTCTGTGCCATCCCTCCGGTCCATGGGAATGGGTGTGGGGAGATTTCTTTGGTAAGGAGGATGTTTTGAATACCATTTTCTTAAGTAAACTTTATCATCCTTATCTGATGGCCCTTAAAGTGTTATCACAAAATTTCTTCTTCTTTTTTTTTTTTGTTGTTGTTGTTGTCGTCTCCTCTTCCCACATGTTATCAGAGAAAGGATTTTGTAAACTCACTGACGTGACACTAGCCAACACCTTTAGTTCTGCACGGGTGAACATGCTGCCATTTATGAAATTGTGTCAGAAAACTGGATCTTCTTGACTAGGATTTTTTGTTTTTCCCAGCTTGTTTTCTCTGACCCATTTCTGCTGCCCAAAGTGAAGTTCTCATAACATCTTACATGTGCTAATGTATTTTGATTTTTATCATGACTACTCTCCAGCTTCCAGGATCTGTCCTAGTCAATTAACTCTTAATACTGTGTTGGTGTTAATTGACTAGGACGTGCCTCTAACTGGGTCACTCCCCAGGTTAAAACCTTCTGCCTCCTATTTCCAAAGGCGCCAAGTCCAGACCTCCAGATAGACATTCCAGGCCTTTCACCATTAAACCACAATTCACCAGTCCTGCCTTACCTGGGCTAATCCTTATCGAATTACAAGATCCCCAAGTTCCACCTCTAGATTTTGCTTACTTTATTTCCCTTTTCTTTTCCTCTGTAAATCTTCTTGGGAAGGAGTAGAAGAAAGTGCAAGGGGGGTGGGTAGGATAGAAATCCTGCACATGAAATAAAATTAAAATTAGGGATGGGGTAAGAGGGTGATGGGCATTTTAGGGTAAAGATAATAGGAAGAGACTTGAGTGAACTGCAGAGAAATGTTTTTCATATTTAGCCTGATATAAGGGCATAAGGAATAGATTTCTGAATTTAATTGTATGCATACAGATGTTTATAATCATCGTTGATTCGTATTCAATGAAACAATGAATAAGCTTCTCTTATTATAATCATTGCCCCTAAGGCAGAAAAGTAGACCTTTCCTTA
This sequence comes from Tonatia bakeri, assembly GCA_004024845.1. Classification (NCBI taxonomy): domain Eukaryota; kingdom Metazoa; phylum Chordata; class Mammalia; order Chiroptera; family Phyllostomidae; genus Tonatia; species Tonatia bakeri. The sequence goes on from PVIA01003808.1 coordinate 44,490, forward strand.
GTTCCCAATAGCTCATTGGTACATAGTAAGTGCTTATTACTTATTACTTGCTGGTTGATCTGACCTGTTTTGGCGTGTGTGTGGTGGTGGGGGTAGGGGATTATCAGCCATAATCCCAAAGTGTCCATCCATCACAGGACTTTACCCTGGACAATTTTTTTCTGTCATGCTCTAAAACATCACACACCAGGCTCCTGGATCGCTGGGCTGCTCTGCCTCTCAGTGTCGTTTCGTACACAGCGCCGCAGAGCAGCCATTGCTCTCTGCTTTCCATTATCCTTCCCATCTGATTACAAGCTGGGGTGAGTGACTAATGAGGAATGCTCAACTCCAAGCAGTTCTGTTTTTTGTCATTGCTGTAAAATATTCAAAAGTTAAAAAAAAAACACTAAGCAGAATAACACTGTTTGGAGAGCTCTTTGCACACACAGACACACACAGAACACCACAGGACTAGAAAGTCAGAAAGGATAAAACAGGCACTCTCCAATAAAACGTTCTCTTTTCAAGGGCTACTTATTTTTTGAGGTTTCTTAGGCAAATGCTAGTGTCTTTTTTCATGGCCTCCTCTTGGCTACTTAAGCATTTCATAGAAGAGAGAAATGGCTGAGTCATCCCCATAATAATTTTCAGTCATAAGCTTCCTTGAGTTGATCTCTATTGGGATTCTTCCCCTTTACATGGAAACAAAAAGCAAATAAAGGGGAAATTATCCCTTCTTAAACTACTCCCCAAATATAGTCAATCAAGTCTATTGTATTTCAGCTTATTTGTGACAGATCATATTTTAATGATGTTTTAACTTGCATGTAAAAAACAAAAGTTATGAAATACTTTTCTATTTTTCTCCACCTCAGTATCTGGGGAGACAAACTTGCTTTATGTTAATTTAGTGCTGGTATAGTATACAATAGTCAATTCCTCCAACAGAAGAAAAAATTGTCAGAAAAGCTAATTTTCTTGAAGCTTTTAACCAGAATATTTACTGAGTGAATGTTAAAATTTAATTTAATTTTAATAAAATTCCAAGAATACCAATAACTCTCTCTTCCATTTCCATAAATTTATTGAATAGTCATCTCATACCGAGCACAGTACTGGACACCAAGGAACCAACGATGAAAAAGTCATGTGCCGGCCTCCAAGGGGGCTCACGATCATGTTCGGGGAGCAAACATGTGAAGGAAAAAAGTCACTACTCCACATTATAAAAATCGTAATAGGTTTATGGAGAAGGTTGATGGGAAAATTATCATGGAAAGTCTGATGAGGGGGTTAGGGAAGAAAAAAGCTTCATAAACAAGGAATCACTTGAGCCCAGCCTTGAAAGATTTTTAAGAAATTGGAAGGAAGAAAATCCAGGGAGAGGAAAACTGCAATTAGTTGAACAAACTATAATCAGTTCCCTAGGAGTTCAGCTCAGAACTTAGGGTTGAAGCTGTGTGTAACACCCTGTGTGTCATTTTAAGAGGTCTGCACTTTTGGTGGCCCATAGGGAAGATTTCACGGATATTAATAAGAAGTAATATGGGAGGAGGGGGTGGGTGGGGGGTGGAAGAGGGGAATAAATGGTTATAAAAAATACAGTAAAATTTTTTTTTAGAAAGAAGTAATACAAGCAGGTTTGTGTTTGAGAAGACAACCTTGGGGTGGGTTTCAGAATGAAATAAGTAAGGGTGGGCCTGAAAGTCTGGATAACTAAGTGGGGAGATATTCCAAAATGCCATAGGAGAGCTGACAGAGGCCTCAATAAATGCAGTAATGATGAACAAGAAGACATTCACGTGGAAAGGAGCGCACTCAGGAATCAGATCAGCAGTGCCACCCGGGGAATCAGCAGTGGAAAGAAGGGACAGTTCATGGGTTTTTAGATGCCGCATACAAAGTTTTAAAAAGCATCAGCAGCAGCATTAATAATACAAGGGGGGACTCCCCCAAAACTAAAATTATCTTCTTGAGGGCAGGCCCCTTGCAGTACAGGCTTGGTCCGCTAGGTGTGTGTTCTAGGAACTCATCTGTATTAGTGTACCAGCTGGTGGTGATGTGAGAAGCTGTGTTCGTTGTCAGTGATTTTTTTTAAGACTCACTGAGTTTGTTCATTTCACGAGGGGAGGTTTATGACTGTACCTGCCCCCACCACGCTGAGTGTTGAGGTGTTGAGCAGTTTTTGACCGAACCCAACATGACCCGTGTACCCCACCCTCCATGTTCACCCTATCTCACCCTGAGCGACTTGTCTTTGTTTCCTCGGTGAAAAAAGTCCTCTATAGGATGCACTTTGCCAGTGTCGAAGAGGCAAAACAGAAACGGCAGAAGCACTAAAAGACGTCAAAATTGACAAGTTCAAAAACTGTTTGGATCAGAGGGAAAAATGTCTCGATAGGTGTATTACATCAAATGGTGTAATACACTTTTGAAGGTGACTGAAGTTTAAGCGTGTAAGTATAAATACACAATTTTTCAAAAACAAATTATGTTTTTGGGGGTCCATCCTTGTATTTACTGAGGACTTTATTCCAGACACAATGCTAAGCACTACCTTTCAGATCTTGGAATATCTTATAAGACAAACACCATTATTATCCCAATACTGCAAAATAAACGAAGTATAAACTCTCTTGGGGAGATTATGGAAATGTGACTATAATTCCAGCAAGCTTGAAGTAGAATTATTCTTTTAAAACTTTTCTGAAGTTTATATTTATTTTCTCCATATGCATATGATGCTGGGGTCCAATATGAAATCCACGTTATTCGAATATATGGGGAAGTTGACCAACCTGGGAAAAATAGGGTGGCAGCTCAGGAATGAAACTCAGTCTCAGTGTGCCCCGGCTGGGGAGTGTTCTGGCTCTTCTGGAGTCACTGTGACTAGAGAAGATACTGTCTCCAGTTTGTATTTCAGAAATTACATTTCTGCAGAGAGATTCTAGAAGAATAACCTAGGTGAGTTCAGCTCTTGGTTCCAAGTGAGGGAAGGGACGGAAATGCAGCTAGTGGCAGAAACAAGAGGACCCAGGATGCCCAAAAGTATCAGTGCTGCCGCTTCTTCTCATCTGTTTGACTCTTTTCTCTGGGGACTCCAGGTTCCTCCCACAGCCCAGAGACACGCACGTGGGGCGGATTGGCGTGTCTGTATCGCCCCAGTCTGAGTGAGGTGGGCGGGTCTCAGTGGCCCCTAGACGGAAGAGCATCCTGGTCCTGTTCAGGGAGGGTGCTCGTCTTGCCCCCTGGGCTGCTGGGAGAGGCTCTGGCCACCGGTGAACATGGATGTGTAGCTCACATTGATTCCAATGTTTAATATTGAAATGGGGTCTTTGTGCCGAAGTCTAATGATGATTTTGTGACCAGAAATATGCCGCAGGAACTTAACACTTGTTTATATCAATAAGCCTGGTAAAACTGGTTTTGTTTTACATCCTTTTGCTTAAAGTAGCAGTTTCCAAGAACATATCTATGATGTTAAGTAAGGACTGACTGTACCAAAGTACTGATTTGATGTACCTAACCGTCTCTGTATTTCATTTTGCACCTCTTCAAAGAGACGATTTTATTATTTGAAGAAGAACTGGTATTGACCTCTCTGTGCTGAAATTACTATTGATCCGAGATTTGGGCCAGGGGGAAATGCCCGGGACAGTAAACACACAGATTGATGCTGCTCCTGCCACTGACAACAGGGTTCAAGACATTCCTCTATCTAAAATTGTCATCTGATGAGAATAAATGGCCTTCTGCCACCTGAGACTTGAGCTGACATGCTTTCACCACTTAATGGGATTTTGTATTTCTTTTTTCATGTTTTTTTTGTTTTTAATTTTAGATTTAGGTAACATCTATTGGAGCTTGCTTATCTTTCATGACTTTGTTTGATTTGAATATCACACTTGTTAACTGCATTGTGGCTTGTTTTATCTGCAGAGTAAAATGCACAGCCACTAATTGCTCCCACATTTTTACCTTTATACCCACACTCCTGGCATAAGAACACATACTTTCATTCTAAAACTCTTTTAAGGAATCCAGTTGATCCAGTTCAGGTATGGAGTCAGCCTGTGGACAAGACAGTCCCCATGAGAATGAGGGATGCTAGGCACATAATTCTGTAAAATGTATAATACATAGGCATTAAAACTGATTGGATTCAATTTACATGGCTTTAAGTTGATAAACAGAAAAGATTTATACTCTCAGCTCCAATAATGGAATATTTCATAGTAGCAGTCTTTCAAACTTCTTACCCAGCTGGCCCTTCTCCTTAGGGCCACTCTTACACTCTCATATGCATGTTTTCTCCAGAGCTATGTCTCACATGCCTGCTCTTTGGGGGCAGCAAAGAGCTCCACATCTATCCTCTTTTAGCCACAAGTAGGTGAAAAAGACCTGCAGCCAGGGCCAGAGAGGCAAGAGCCAACCATTTCACATTCCAAGCTTGACACAATGATTTCCTGTGCATATTAGTAGCATGCTTTTCTATGTAAGCTGTATTAAGCATTCTAAAAAGGAACTTGTCCAGACAAAGTCTAAAAGCAAATCAGGAATGATACTACAGATAGAAATTCTAGGCGCCAGAGGAAGGTAAAGAGATATTTTTGGATATAGAGGTTCCGGTAGCAATAAAGTTGGGGGTTGGAACAGGGGTGCCACAGGTTCATACATCAATAATAAGCAGAAAAGTACTTATTTGCTACTTTCTGTCACTTGGATTATCCTTGAATATCTGAACACAATGATCTGAAAGTGAAGAAATGGAAGGCAGATTTTCTTTTGCCTTTTCCCTTCAGTTATTTGAAAGAGAACCCCTGTAATGAAGTAGGAGCTCTCGTAAGGACAGCCAGTGAAATTTCCAACTGTGGATTGTTAGAAGACATAGCAGCCATGGAACCAAGAAGAGAGATGAGAGTCAAGAAAACCAATTCCTAGACAACACTTGAAATGCCAAAGTGGTTCTTTCCTCAGAATTCTGTTTTATAAATTAGATATTTATGCATGCCCTGTCTTCAGTTGCAGCGTGAGCATTTTAACCTTGCACCTCACTGGGTGGATCTCACAACATTGGCTGGGTATCATCTTGGTCCTTTTCCCCATACGGTAATTGTATATGGCATCTTAGAATTTCTCCAAGAGCCTGGGGGCTAAAAAGTGCCATTTCATTATATAGTTCTTAGAATCTCTTACGTGGTTATCTGTGTTTACACATGTCAGTTCTAAGGAATGAGTAAAGATTTGGTTACTATAAACTAGAAAGAAACTTTCTTTGCCAAACTAATATGAGTCACGCACAATCTCCCTGTTTAGCAAGCAAAATTTTAAACCTCTGTTTTCCTGTACATTTTTCAAAAACTACATAGTGAGGAACTTGGTGAATAACAGTTGGTTATGTACTTAGAATTTATTTCACTTTTAATAATTACGTGTAGCTTTTCCTTTAGAAGCACCCCTCCCCTACTGTGCTATAGCCATGGGCTTTGAATGGATTGACTCCATTCTGCTTCCAAACTATATTATTTTATCCCACTTAAAACAAAAAAATTGGTCCAGTAGGGGCCCAGATTCACCAGATTCTTCCTGGCCACGGTGACTGGCCCAATTGGAGTGAATCTCAAGACTTTTGTTAACTGATGATAGAAAGTGACAGTCTCTCTCCCCTTGGGTATGAATCAAGTAGCGTGTTGCTACTGGCAGCCATTTTGTGCCTGCGAAGGAAGCCAGCCTGGGGATGAAGCCAGAACGCTAGACGAGGACACAGCCAAGAGAATCACAGGACACTGGGAGGCTGCCTTAATCAAAACACGCCTGGCCTTTGCAGACTTGTGAGCCAATAACTCTGGTTTATTATTCATGCTAATTTAAGTTGGAGGTCTGTTATTTGCAACCAAAGAATCTCAACTAATACATCTACCATCTGCAAAGGCGGACTTATCCAGAACATGAACACAAGAATATAGTGAAGGTTAAGTAGATCACTACTGCTTATTTTCATTCACTATAGCATTTCATGGACTCAAGAATTTCAGATGAAAAAAAAACAGAGAGTTAATTAGGATCAAGAACACTTTTGATGCCAACTTTGAAAGTCCTGTTAGAAAAATATGCCCAGAAAAGACGGTGAGCCATTTGGAGGGTGCTTGGTCTAAAATTTTCTGTCTACTAATGAGCTGCTCTATTGCATAAAATACTCAGCATTAGTCATGCTTACAAGATAAGGTTTTGAAAGATCTTAATATTCAAAATGATAATCTTAGGTGGGCAAGGTAGGGGCGATCATTTATTATTAAACAGCTCAGCAGGCACTAGATTATCAGATTAGTTCCAGCAGAGTAACAACCTTCAGGAAATGGAATACAAGTTGTACTAGGAGAAAAGGCGTGGAAGAAAGAGATCTGGACCATAATAAGTAACACAAGGAAGTAGGTCTGAGTAGAGACTAGATTATAGTGACAGGTAGGGGTGAGGAAAGACTAAAGTGATAATGATTGTTTAAAAAATTAACCTCACTTACTTTAATTTCCTCCAGAGCTGGTCTATGTAGTGAATGTTGATAAATTACATCCTAGTGTTTGGGTTACTTATTTATACTAGTATGGACCCTGACACCAATGACTGGCAAAATAATAAGAACATTTTATGGAACCAGAAGAAGTTTCAGGCCAGAAACCTGCTGCAAATGGAAAAGGTGCCATATTATAAACACCACAGTTTGCCTTCTTACTCCCTTACTCCCTACCTCCCTCACTCTACCTGAGCCTGCCAGTCAATAATTTAATTTTCTTGGCAATCTGTCCTTACAAGATGTTTGCATGATTTCCCTGCTGCACTTTTCATCCAAACTAGAAATGACCTGCTTTATGAAAAATTTCTACTTCTCTCACTGGAGGAAAGCAATGATTAACTACTAGAATTGTATCCAGGCATAACTGAAGCTGGTTCAGCTCTTATTTAATAAACTTGACATTTTTAAAAGAAATAGCATTGTTCTTTTCCCTTCATTCTGTTCTGCATGTACCTACATCTCTAACTCCCTTTTCTCTAACACATCAAGTAAAAGGTCATTCGATTTGAGGGGAAATATTTTTCCAAATATTTATTGGGTTACTTGAAAAAAATCTTTATAAAACCACTTTGGGAAAAATATTTTCTTCCTGAAGCAAAAACCTAAAAAAATATGTTTTAATTTCTTCTAACAGAGAGAGAGAAAGTATTATATTAAGGTAAAAAATGCCACTTGACCTCTTTATCCCTTAGTATTGAGTTAATATTTTGTAAAAACTTATACTAAGAAAACTCTTTGGTGTGTAAAATTGCAATATTAAGAAAAACCAATGCCATGTACAATTGTTTTGAAGTAAAAAATTCTGCTCTATATATCTGGTTATGGTTTGCTCTCAGGGGAAAAAAAAGAACATCATTCAACATCATAGATCAGCCTCATCTGATCCATGGCACTGGATCCACTCCAATGTGCCTCAGTAATACATGGATGACAATGAGCCAAAGGCAACTAAGACCCAGTGTTGTGAGGAGAAACTTCTGTCCTCTCCCTCATCTATCTAGAAGACTCTGAATGAGGAGCTTTGTCCAAAATAAGAGATTATCAGAGATAATCTTTTTTTTGATGTACCTATATGGCAGGGCAAATTGCTAACCATTGAACATGTGTTCTCCTTATAATGACCTGAAGCCAAGATGTATTAACTCAGTCCTAGCTCAGAATGATTTCTATTCCTCATTTTCCTTTCTGTCTCAGGACCTCTCATGGATGTGGGTGTCTCTGACTCTCATACATGCGATGCTCCTGTGCACACAAAATTAAATTTGATATTTTTCTTGTTAATATGTCTCTTAGTTTGATTATTCAGCCAGTGAAAAGAACCAGAGGAGGGAAAGAGGAATTTTTCCTTTTCCCTACAGTACCAATTTACCAGTAGATGAATGCCAAATTCTCCTATTTATTGATATTTTAACCTTTTATTTTTATTTTGCTTAATCAGGAAATATTTAAAATTACAGTTTATTTTAGGCTTCTAGGTTTCACACCAGCTCATTTGCCAGCAGCCTGTCCTTCTCCATAGGGGTTCTGGCAGAAGTAAATGAAGCCGGGTAGAATATCAAAGTGTATCAAACCACAGGATGTACAATGTCTTAATTTGCCTTATTACTCTCCATCCCACACACCCACTCCCACCCTAGAAATTAGTAATGCAATCCAGAAAGGAACCATGGAGTTACTAAATTAAATAGAGTGTAGCAGAGAATCCTAGGCTGAGAGGAAAATCAATTTATATGTGTTTACCAATTTCTAAGAAAACATTTTTAAGTATGATGCCAAAAAATTAAAATTCAGAAAGCCCACTTGCACACCACTCTTGCTATGGCCCTCATGACCAGTTGATAGTTATACTTCATTCTTGCAGCCAAGAATCCAAATCCAATTTCCAGAAAATATGTGAAGTACTTATTAGAAAAAAAAACTTGAAAAAATGGCATGAGGCAAACTCAGGAACTTAATTTTAAATTCTCTCTAAAAATTTCTACCTTAAAGACAGAAGCTTTGATAGCTTTTTTTCCCCCCCTAGCAAATGATGCTTGCTAAAATTCTTTTTAAGTTGAATGTATTGGGGTGACATTGGTTAATAATATTGTATAAGTTTCAGGTGTGCATCTTTATACTACATCATCTGTATTATCTATACATTCTATTGTGTGCTCCCCACCCAACGTCTAGTTAAAATCTTAAAAAAAAATAAATTCTCAATATGAGGACTTCAGTGTACTGGCATATTTCCAAGAGGAAAAAACAACCAAAACTAAACTACAGAGGCCTATGTGGAAAATATAAACTACAGAGGCCAGATCCTATGTGGAAAATATATTGAATCTATGTATATTTTTATAAAAACAATTTTTCAGCATTAAAGGATTCACCATAATTTATCATTCTTACCCTTGTATCTGCCCAAGCATCAGTAGACAACTTCTAAATCTAAAATAATCTTAGAAATAATGGAGGTAGATCAAGTGCAAGCTTTAGATTTTGAATGTAAAGTACAAGAGAAATGCTGGTAGGAATGTAAACTGGCTCAGCCACTGTGGAAAACAGTATGGAGTTTCCTCAAAAAAATTAGAATAGCGTTACCAAACGAACAAGCAACTTCTCTTTTGGGTATCTACCTGAACATTTTCGAAGCATTTATTTGTAAAGATACATTTATCCCCATTTTCATTGCAGTGTTATTCACAGTGGCCCAGACAGAAGCAGCCGAACTGTCCTCCAACAGAGGACTGGACGAAGCAGCTGCAGCACCCACACGCGGTGGAACACGGCTCCGCCGCAGGAAAACAGGGCGTAGTGCCTTTTGCAACACGGATGGGATGTGAGAATACCGCGCTAAGCAAACTAAGTCAGAGGGAAGAAATCAGGAACCATATGATTTCACTCTGATGTGGGAGAGGAAACTGAAAACAACAGATGAACGAACAAGAGAAGCAGAAACTCATAGACACGGACAACAGTTTGTTGGCTACCAGAGGAACGGGCGGGGTCAGGAGCGGCGGGTAATAAAGGTAACGTGGGTCAAATATATGGTGACGGAAGGAGATTCACCTTTGGGTGGTAAACAGACAATGCAATATATAAAGGATGTATCATGGAATAGTAGTACACTTGAAACTTATATAGCTTTATCTACCAATGTCACCCCCAATAAGTTTAATTGAAAAAGAGAGAAATGAAGTAAACGCAAGATCTTTCATTTTTCTGTTTTGAACCCATGGACCTGCCTCCTCCTCCTTCTCCACCTCTCCCATAACTTTTCAAGGAAATGCACCCAAACATCCGTTGAACACTGGGAAAATTCAGCTCCCAATGAACTATTTTAGGATTATAGCAGTGAGTTTTAATTTCATGTTCTAATAAGAATAATAACGATAACGTCTTGAGTTTAACCTGTCTTTCTTTTAAAGCATTTTAGCATATTGTTTGTTTTTGCTGTTAATAGTTTACCCAACGTTCCCACATCATACTTAAAGCCACCTGACTCACTGGCAGAGCCCAGACTACAACCTAAGCCTCCCACCAACGTCTAACGTTCACTGCACCGGATTATATATCAGTCAATTCAAAAGATACCCACCTTGATGACAGAGTCCGAAGGCCTTGAAATAACAGCAAGAGGTCACACCAATTATGGTTACTTTCCCTCTGGGAGTGATCTCTGTCCCTTTGTGATAGAGCTCATTTTCATTTTAAAAATAAGCTCCTTGCTTTTCCTTGCATAATTACTACCTAAGACCTATCTGAGCTGCTGCCTTTGGGTCTAATTACATACTCATACTTATGTTAAAATGCAAAGTCAAAAGGCTTTAAAAAATACTAAACTTCTCACTGGAAAGGGAAGTTTTAATTTTAGGGGTTATGGAGTTTTATAAATATATAAATCCAATTTACTCCAAATAGTATGTGTCTAGATGCTGACAAATGTCTGCCTTAGGTAAACCTTTGTGGTCTTGACTTGCTTATTCATACTGCTTCTTTTTTCTTTTTAACTTTAAATATGCCCTCTTTGTTATATTTTATAGCAAAGATTGTAGAGCATGAGCTGTTTGCAACTCTATTGGATTTAAAATTGCCTCAGGGGCTAGAGCTACATATAATTCAGACTGTGGTAAATCATATAAACATTTCAGTCTTTGTTTAAAGGAAGTCATTTTTATTACATTCTTTTTTTTTTTTTTCTGGGCATAGTGCCTTTACCTGCTCTGTTTTTTTTCCTCTGTTTTATCAGTCGTTTTTATTTACATAATAGTTTCCTTTAACTTATAACTTACAATTGACTTGACATAAAGCTCTTTCTTTCTGGATCAGGAAAAGAAAATATGTCATGTATTATTATCCTTTGTTAATCAAACCATCTGAACATCTGGAAGCAGAGTGCAAACCTGTCAGCTTCTTATGATATAAAGCAATATGCATTATTCTATGGAGGAAACTATAACAGAGGTGTGCCCTCCTCATCCCTCCACCTCATAGAAAGTAGTTGAATTTATGAAGATTTCTGTGAAGAGTAGTTTATACCAGAGAGGAACTGCCTGGCAATTCCCTCAAAAACAAACAAACAAACAAAAAACCCCTAAAAAATAACAACAACAAAAAAAACACCCAGAGTTTCGTTGAACACTCCAAGTTCAACTGTGTTTGCTCAAACTGTATTTCATTTGTGACGGAGGCTTTAGATATATAGGGAGGGAAGGATCAGTTTCCCAGCCAAAATGTTGTCGGTGAGGGTAACCAAGGAGGGCAAACACAGGCGTGTTGTTTCTTCAGCCATCCAGCCAACTTTGTATTGTAAGACTTATGAGGATGTTTGCAGCCATACAGTGACTGCAAGATGGCCAGGTGGCATGTAAGTGCAACCATGCGCAGCTAAGGCATCCCACTTCCTAATTTACTCACTCAGCATAACAGGATTACAACCTGGTGTAATGCCTCTGACCAATTAAGAGCAATAACAGCCACTGCAAAGGTAATAGGATTTCACCTATTTCAGAGTTTTCAGTCAGCTGTTGTTACACAGCTTGAAAAAATGCATTCCTAGGTAAAATGAGGCTTCAAGGGAACAATATACATCATGCATTTGATCCACTAAATGCACAGCTCGATTATCAAAGTATCCAAGAATCAGTAACAGGAGCTGAAATACTAGTGCCTTTCCTTCTGTTTTCTAACATAGATTTATTCTCTACTAAATAATTACATGCATCAAAGCACAGTTTTTTATATAAAGCTAATGTTTGTAACTCACCAACAATATTTTTATAAACAATGAAATGGAACAGTTTCATTCTCTCTATAAACCACTCATATCTATGCCTGTAACATTCATAGACAATGCCATTTAATGCCATTCCTCTTAACAATTCTATGATTCTCAGAGATGAGTCAGAATTGTTATTTTAGTCACTTGTACAGAATGATAATACACACCAGAATAATCCTTGAAGATGCGATTTTACCTTTATTCATCTTTGTGGACTGATTTTCTATCTGTCCCATTCATTCCCACCCCGGGGAATAGCTTCTTCTCCCTCCAACCTCATCCCCACCTTCAAACCATTTCCAGGATCTAAGATGTGTTTGGGATTCTCTGTGGCCCCATTCTACAGATTTGTCTATTGTATGTCACCTTTCGCTTGTGAGGGGCCCTCAGTCTGCAGTTCTTGCTATAAAAGCAAGACTGAGGTTTGGGAGAGCCTGCACATATGCTTACCTTCTCTCACCAACATTTACAAAATCCCCACATTGTCTGCCGCTTTCCTTGATAGCTGGGCCCGTGCCCTGAATGACAGGATAAGTCTTGTAAATCTTGGAGATATTAGACCCCCTCAGGCTAGATTTCTAGAACTTGGAAGCAATTTTGAGAGAGCAATTTTAACATTTACTCTAAGCAAGTACAAACCAAACTTTCCATTATAACTATTCCAATGTGCTTCTTTATAAAAAACTGATTTTCATCCTGTTCAAAGAAAATATTGGTGCTTTTCAAAATCCATCACTGTTCCTTTATAGCTCAACTCTTTTCCTTGGCAAAATTCTCTGGATTGTATTTGATCTCCCAGAGACAGATTTTTAAATCACAGGTTGGTGTGTTTTAATTTAAATGAAGACTTCCCACATATGCTATAGAACAAGTATATCATTCTTATTGGATCTTTGTACCTGAAAATAAACTTTATTTTAAGCCACACCTTTCTGTGAAGTTTGACAAAAGAAGGCAGCCAGATTTGCAAGGTTATGAATTCTGTGATGAAACTTGATTCATGGCTTCTAATAAAGATATTTTAAAGTTCCTGCCAAGTTCAGCAACAAGGCTTGCCAGAACAGAACATAGAATCTCAAGTAAGCCTACCCCTTAATTTTATGTGAGAAGAGAAAACAGGTCCAACGACTACAGGGCTGGATATGAGTTCGCCTCTGATCACTTTGCCCAGTAAAGACCCACTGTACCAGCAAGAAACAACACATCAGTATGCCTGGTAGTGTTCAGAGTCATCAGCGAGAATAGGGGGCTTTCTGATCAACTGAGTACCTATGTACATAGAAAAATGCCTTGTTTGAGTTACTCACTTAATGTATTTGTTTTCCCCATTAAACAGAGACAGCTTTTGATTATTCAGCAATTGGGGTGGGAAGGAGAGAGGAGGAGACAAGACCAATCAAAGCGATAGACAGTTAAAAAAACAAAACCTCAATTGTGGTTGGCTTTCGATTTTGTTTTCATACTTGCAATGAAACATGGGTGTGCCTGGCATTCTGGGAATTTGCATTTCTGAAAAAGTAATAAAATTAGACCATAGAGATCTGACTCTGAAAAGCTAAAAAGTTGTGTTAGTGTTTCATCTGATCAATGTCTGGTCGTCTCCATTCCCTGGTGGGCATGGACATCTTCACCTCTCCAATTACTACCTGACTCAGTAAGTGGAGTGGAGTATGTCTCATTTCTTAACCAGAAAATGAAAGCACAATTTTCCAGGGAATGATGATGTAAAAACTTGAGCAATAGGGATTTCACTGTTTCATAAGAAAATCAGTGAATTACAATTAACCTGCTTCTTAGGACATTGTAACTGGTCATACATTTCAGAGATATTTGGCCTTATGCACTTGATAATTGCATACATTTTCCAAAGACAAGATTGCTTGTGCAACTTTTGCTTACCTCACTCCCCACACACCCCACATCCCTGAGACTGAGAAATGAGACAGACATCCAGGTAATGGCACAGAATGGAAATCCAGGTGATACCAGAGGAAGATTTGTCCTCCAGCAACGAAATAGCAAGAGACAACATGAGTACATTTTTTACCTGGAGGAGAAAACTCTCGCCAGTGCTGGGTCAGAGATATTATAAGACAAAGAATACTTAAAAATGTATTTAACCTATGCATCTTTCCATTTTTAAAGAAGTACATTAAACATTTATAGATTTGGCAAGGGGTATACACTGTGTTCACTTGCCGAGATACTGCCATTTCTGTGACTTTTTTAAAAAGAAAATTTTAGTACATGATTTTGATATTTTACAATCATTTCCCTAAAGCCAAATCCTTCGAATTACCATTTGTGATGAAACAAACAAAGTGTACAGATGCCTGAAAGCTGGGAAAATTTTTCACCAGAAAGCGTTTCATTTTAGTTAGAGTTGTCTCAGGAGAACAGACATCTCTAAACAAAGCTAATTCAGGGACTTGGCTAACATATTGGGTATGGAAAGTACTGCTTTATTGCCAAGTTTTGGAAATGTTTGCACAATATCTAGATGATTGGATTATATACATGGCAAGTCAAAGTGACAAATATCAGTTATATAAACTAAATTCATAAAGGTATCTAATGATAGGAAATTTAAATTAAAATTGAGGACTTCATCCCTTTTATAAAATGAACCTGAAAACTTAATGGTATTTCTTGTGTTATCAGTCTACGCAAAAGCAAGTAAAATTAAAAGTTGTTAAATTGGTAAACTGTATTAATTTTATGTTTATGCTTTCAACTGATATCTTTATTGTAGGGAACAGTATATGTTAAGCACTCAAGCCATTATCAGTAAAATTCAGCTTAACTCAACCTGGCATTTTATTCAATGTGAACAAAATTTGTTCTGCAAACAGCAACAGAAATGAGGAAATATAATAGCATATTCATAAGCCAACATTAGATAGGAATAAACAGAAAGAAATGCTCTTTGACACAGTTGGCATAAATGATTCCTAAAGGATGAGTCCTAAGTACTAAGTCAAAGTAGATGGGGCAGTTTGTAGAGAAAAAACCAACATTTCTTCTGTAATGCATCCAAGTCTTACTGTGATAGACACTAGAGAAATGTGTTATATGATACAAAGGGAAATATGGTCATTATTTTTCAAAGGATTTGATTTTAGTCATCCAAAGGGTGATGCACAAACTAAAGAATGCATCCCACCTATTTTTTTAGAAGATACCAATTTAACTGATGCTTTCTCAGATTCTTCAGCATCATTACTTTGGAATAGCTGCATTCAAACGACAACTTTACACAGTAATAGGGCAATCAGAGCTACACAAAATTTCAAATGACTTACTCTAGACTTTGGAATTTATTATAAGGCTTTCAGCAGGTTCACAATCCCCATTAAACTTTGTACATACAAAAAAAAAAAAAAAAAAGGTTGTGGGCAGAAGTCTTCAAGGGGAAGATTCCAATGTTCCATTTCTGGTTTGAAGATGGAGGGGCCATGTGTCAAGAAATGTGAGCAGGCTCTAAATGCACAAAGCAGATCTTGACTGACAGCCAACACGGAGTCAGCGACCTCAATTCTATAACCACAAGGAACTGAATTCTGCCAACAACAAAAATGACCTTGGGAGGTGAATTTTTTTCATCCCAGAACCTCCAGATGACAACTCAGCTCAGCCTATGCTTTGATTTCAGCCTCGCAATACCCTGAAAAGAGAATTTGGCCATGCCATGTTAGACTGTTGACTACAGAATTGGGCTGGCCATGGTCTTTCTATTGCATTATTTTCGAGGGGAATCAACTATTCATTTAAGTTTCATGTCAATCCACAAACCTGGGAGACAGAGAGTCCTCGTCATGTCAACATCAGAGGAAGCAATAAGAGATTGGAGCCTGCCTTGAGGCTATAACATTTTTTTATCTACTTGGATAATAAAACACTGACACATTGGCATTAAGTTTGCAAACTGATTTGGTGCTTCAAGCATTAAGTCAAAGTTGGTGGGGAACATTAACGTGAAGGAAGAGTTGTGTAACAGAGCTCAGAGGAAAAAAACACCGTAGAAATAACAAACGGAGTAAGATACGAGTGAGCACGAGGGAAAGGAGCTGAGGATGAACTAGGCGTTTGCAGTCTTTAGAAATTAGTGGTGCTGCTTCCTTTTAAAGTCAGCAGTGCTATTATTGCACTGTCATTAAAAGTTGGTTATTTAAAACTAGTTTGTGGCATACACAAGCTGTAATTCTTCACTCACTAACAATCAGACTCTGGGTTTAATTCAAATATTTTCGAAGTTAGAGAAATGAGATTTGAAATGTTAGGTTGAACCATATGAAACTGTACATATAACCATTTTTGACCTACAAAAATGGCACTTTCATGTGGTTCAACTTAATAGATTGCTAGGAGAATATTAAAAACATGACATGGCTTTAGCCACGTAATTAATCTTGGTGAAGAGAAATGAATAGTGACTGAACAACCATAAACCTCTTCATTGAGGACATTAAAGGGAAAACTGGACTTTGCCTTTAAGAGAAAGTACCTTTAGCAATGTACTTTTATAATAAGATATATTCCTTTGAGAACAGGGGATGTTATTTATTGTGATTGACTACCTTTTTGCATGTTTGAGGCACAATTGAATAACTTTGTGTGAACAGAATATTTTAAAGGATATTAATTTTCAGTTAACAAAACAAGATTGCATAATTGGGGCACACATTACATCACAAGAAGACAAACCAGCACACTCCGCAGGGAGAAGATACTATTATCTCAGAGAACCTCCTCTAAGCTCCTCTTATGCCTTCAGTGTCTCAGTGCCACGTTTGTTGCCCCAGCCTCGGCTTCATGGTAAGTCATTTCAGTGATGTCCAAAAATCGCCTTAGAATACGCTGTTATCCTAATATTTTGTCATGCCATCGGTGACAATCCCTGCCTTGGGTTAATCCCACGGTTTCCATCATCCTCATACCCTCTACCACTGATTGTACCCACTCAAGGGGCACTCGAAATAAACTCCACCAGGCTTGAACTAGATAGCAATCTTTCTCTTCACTATTTCCCCTAGAAGTTAATTTAAAAAATGTTCAGAGTCCTCAAATCCTAATACTTTCTCTACATCCAAACCCAGAGGCTATATCATTGAAAAGATTTAAGCCATTAACTGTAAACTTTCTCTTTTTTGTAGTCTAAAAAGTTTACCTTACTTCCTCTACCCATTTCTTTAACTTTGCCCCAAGGCAATAGTCTGCTGCCATTTTAAAAACTAATCCCTCTACCTATCCTAAGAACCTTGTTTTCACCTGCCTCTTACTTTGTATCTCTTGCATTTCAAAGGGATTCTTCCCTAATCGCTGGATTGTGAGCAACCTCACTGTCTGTAAACTGTGTTCCTCAGACTCCTGCTCCAGCTGCAAGCTGCAGTTTTAGCATTTTAACAAATCAGTGAGGGCCTTCTCGGGAGATTTTGTATTGTTATCTCTACCTTGGTTCTCTCCTATCTACACCCGCTCTCTGTTTTATTGTCTTATTCTGCATAAATTGCTATGGCCTTGTCATTGAACTTTGCTAAGAAAGCAACTCTGCTACTAGGAAAAAATCAAGAACCTAAAAGCACCATCTCAGCCTAAGGTAACTTCACAGACTACTATTCAGATTTTTCTACTTCATCTTGTGTCAATTTTTGGTGATCTGTGTCATTCAAGGAATGTGTCCATTTAATTAAAATGATCAAACACATTGGTATAGCACTGTTTATATTTCTTTATTATTCCTTAAATGTTGAAAGGATCTAGAGTGGTACCTCCTCTGTTATTCTTCATATCATCAATATATGTCTTCTCTCTTTTTTATTGATCTTCCTAATGAGGTCTTTCTGCTCCAGCTGTTTGGAATGCAATAGACTCTCAGTCCTGTGCGAGTTCTGGAAATGTATCACCTCCCTGGTAGTTCTCCTGGCCTCATGGAGTTTCACTGTACCGATGCACAGCGTAGGATTCAACAGTAAGCTCAAGAGAGATGGTATGTGAATTTCTGTAGCACATTTTCCACTTCCTCTCTGCTGCTTTGTCACCTAAATTGAAGCCCCTCACCCCTCATGAATTCTGAATCTATCTCCTCAGTGGAATTAGTGAAACCACTTCCTCTGCCTGATACCTCTCCCTGTGAAGCAGTACAGAAAGAGGTCCAAAGGCAGAAAACTAAGATGATTGCGGGGCTCGCCTTATTTGTACTCTTTCTCTCAAGGATCATTGTCCTGTGCTGCCTGTTTCCAATGTGTAAACTCAGTTTAATATATTTTGCCAGTGGGAGGACAAGGCCACAGTCGATTACTTGATCAGGGCAGAATTAGAATTTCTCTAGTGTGGGCCATCTTTTGGATGTGTTCATTCTATCGCTAGTGGTCTCCTTGTTGCCATGCTTATCTCACCTGTCATCAGAATCTAGCTACCACTGGGATCAGTCTTGACTCAGCATTCTTTACTAACAGCCATGCGTTCCGTAAAATATCCTGGATTTTGAAAGAGCAATGGCTATTTGTGTACTTGTTTTTTAACCAGTCTTCTACTCTTGCATAACAGTGGTAGAATGGAATGTTAAGGTATCATATTTTAAATGGCAAATTCTCTGGGAATTATATAATATGTTCTTTAATTCTGAAAGAGGTGGCCAAGGAACCTTTCTGACACAGAGGAGACAGACAGTGGCAGGCCATTAGGCATGAAGGAAAGTATCACAGAAAGGGAGAGGGCATCTCACCCTAAAGCTAGTTCCTCAGGACTTTGTCTGTGGAACAAGCCAGGTTTTTGTCCTTCCCCAGTCATCCTTGAAGTCAACTCAGCCTCTCATCTTCCAGTAAAGCACGTAGGCCCAGGGATGGTCTTCTTCCTTTTTTGGGAAGAGTTGTGGCTCAAGCAGAAATTTGAAAACATATTACATGATTTGGAGTGAGTCACTTTCATAAGCAGTTAAAAAAGGAAAATTAAAAATACTAAATTATTGTATCTATTCTCTAAGGAGGACCTATAGAGGGCTCAGAGACATATGAAAGCATGCTGAGCATCACTAGCCATCAGAGATATGCAAACTAAAACCACAATGAGATACCACTATATACCATTCAGAATGGCCATCATAAACAAATCAACAAGCAACAGGTGCTGGCAAGGTTGTGGAGAAAAGGGAACCCTAGTACACTGTTGGTGGGAATGCAGACTGGTGCAGCCACTGTGAAAAACAATATTGAATTTCCTCAAAAAACTAAAAATGGAACTCCCTTCTGATCCAGTGATTCCACTGCTGAGATTATACCCTAAGAACCCTAAAACACCAATTCAAAAGAACCTATGTGTCTGTATGTTCATAGCAGTGTTATTTACCCACAATTTACAATACCCAAGTGCTGGAAACAGCCTAAGTGCCCATCAGTAAACGAGTGGATCAAAAAAACTGTGGTACATTTACACAGTGGAATACTATGCAGCAGAAAGAAAGAAGGAACTCTAACCCTTTGCAACAGCATGGATGGAACTGGAGAGTATTACATTAAGTGAAATAAGCCAAGCAGTGAAAGACAAATACCATATGATCTCACTTATAAGTGGAGCCTAATCAACAAAACAAACAAATGAGCAGAAAAGAACCAGAGATGTTGAAATAAAGAACAAACTGAGAGTGACCAAAGGGGAGGAGGGAGAGGGGTAATGGAGGAAAGAAGAGAATATGTACAAAGGACCCATGGACAAGGACAATGGGGTGGGGATTGTCTTTGGGAGCAGGGGTTGGATGGGGCAGGGGAGAGCAATGGGAGGGGTGGGGAATGGGGAAAACTGTAACTGAACAATAAAAGAATAAATTAAAAAATATATCTAGTTACAGAATAGAGAAAAGCAGATTGGGCAATGAGTCAGCATGTCCCCCAAATATATGATGACATGTTACTCTTTTTCTGAGACTTGTTATCACCTATTATGCTAAAAACAAGTTAATTGTTTAATCAGTAAACTAAGATAGACATGACTTTGCTTCAAGAATTCTCAGGACCCTTAATAATAACAGGCATGCATGGTGAATCTCTAAAAGGAAACTATATTAGGTATATTTGACCTGTAATATGTTAGATGCAGGTATTAGTTTCTAAAAGTCAACTGGTAGTTTCATAAATTTTGGAAGTCAGTACTTAAACACAGCCATTATAAAAATTAAATTATATAAACTTACAATTAAATAAATTACATGAAAAACTAAAGTAACAAATACTCAGAATTCATCACTTTCTAATTACGTTGTGAATATATACCTCAAGATACCCCTTTGGTATACTGACTATTTAAACTTTAGGCAGAAGTTAGACAGATTCTCCAAAAGTAACTCAATTGTCATAAGTTTTCTCCCTGGGAGTTTCATCCACCAGGCAGGATTGACCCTTGTCACAGGAAAGGATACTAAAAGTAGACAGCACCCTCAGACAAACTTTCTCACAAACAATTACACTCACATTGATACTTCTGAAGGCCCACTCATCTTTCCTAGAAACCATTTCCTCTTCCTGAAGAATCTTACATCTCAAGCGTTACTCCTCTTTTCTCGGGTATCTCCCATATACACATGAGGTATGCATGTTAACACACTGTTTATTTTTCTCTTTTTACTCTGAGTGCTATTACGCAGAAGGCAGAGGGAAAATTATCTTTCCTCCTATACAGTCACCACATGTTACTACTATCTAAGTTCTTGAAGTTTTTTTTATTTCTATTGTATCTGTTTGGTAAAAATACTGTAATATGGTGCACTACTTCACATCACTTCCAAACAAATGCTACAAATTAGGACTTTTTTTTTTTTTAAGGAAAGTCAGTAGTTTAACATTTACCAGCCCGTGGAAAACTATTTTCTCTGAACAACAGGCAGGACCAGTGTCCTCAGAAGACACTTTCAGAAATGCTGACCTGTAGAGAAAAATATTCTTTCCAGCTCTGTCTCTCAACAGTTCCTATATTTATTCTTTGCCACAACAGCATTTAGCTTACCTGTTTTCTTCAACTCCTACTGATTCCTTTTTATGAAACCTTTTTTATGAAACCTTCTCTGATGTCTCTATGTATATATTTCACACTACTCAATGTAGGTTAACTCACAGGAGAAAAGACCAAGGGAAGAAAAGGTAGGGCCTTTAGAGAAGTGACAGTAGGAGAGAGAAAATGGAGTCACAGCTAGATCGGGATTGGAAATGGAAAGGGAGAAGTCTAGAAAATAAGGGCATGAAGCATGAACTGGAAATGGTGAAGGGACAGAAGATGAGAACAGTAGGGAAAGAGACAGAGCCCCCTGTAACAGTCCAGAATGTCATGACCTTGGAGCAAAGGTCTCACCTTTACACTGATCCAGGCACTGGAATGTTCTGGCCTGGCAACAGACGTTTGAAAGCATTTGCATTGGAATGTGCACATAAGCCAGTCTGGGGCTGCAAAGAAAAAAATGTACTTGAGAATCATTCAACCTGCCCTTGACTACAAGCTAAACCACCACTCATTTCATGGGATTCTCTAAATAACATTGTTATATTTTTGCATGGTGAGAATGTCCTAGCTTACTAAAAGCAGATAAGTTCCTGGTGTCCTGGTGGCAAACTCCCACTGAGAATGATACAAGCATTCCAACACTTTGAGGAAACTCCCTTATTTGCTGCCAAATCTTTCCCCCCCCCTTCCAAAAAGCCACATCTAGCCCCTGGAATAATGTTAAAATTAAACAGAATGCACAAAATTGAATTTGCAACCAAAACCATGAACTTTACATATTGGGATATCGACCACATTTGTTTTCTTCGAAGTATTTAAATTTAAAACACTAACATATTGTAAGAAGTTAGAACACCCACATGTCTGCAAAACAAATAGTTCAACAATTTTTCAGGCATTGCCACAAAGGAAATGTAGACGTCCAACCTGAAATTAGAACGAACAGAGACACTTAGAAGCACTAGCATTCGGGACACAGATATAACGACATCATGGACCACCCTCGTATTTCCTCTGCAGATTGGTTCAGGGCTACTTGTTTTGAAATCCTACAACTATTAGTACCTGACAATTACACTGGACAAGTGTTTTTCTTATTTTGGATCACATTTATTCTAAAGTACATAGAATCAAAAGTATTATAGTCAATTAAGGACTTTGAAATTATATATTCTAATTTTGTCAATTTGATCATTGTTTGGTAATTTTTGATTAAGGCCTTCTTTAAAAATCTGATATTATCTCTGAACGCTCTGCTGGGAAAATTGCATGTGTTCTGTGTGTAAACCTGTCAACTCCCTGAGACGTGTTTATGAATGATGTTATGTTTCAGTGAGGAGAGCAGGGCCCACAGGTCCCAGTCAACCATTGCTGATTTGGGCCCAACATATTATCTGCAAAGGAAGAAAATGAAACCCAGAGAGGCTAAGTGACTTGACCAAAGATCATGCAACAGTTGAAAAGCAGAGCCACCAGTGAAATTGAACTTTGTCCATACCTTATAGCCTTGCATGTTTCCACTATCTACTGGGAATTTAAATAACCACAAACTATCGAGATTTTGGGTATCAGCTTCCCCTCCCAAGACGGTATAGTCACAATCAAGAGATAGTAAGGTCAGAAGTTAAGAACATTTTGTTTCATTTCTGAGTGATTGATTGAGTGAGGCTCTTGCATGGCTGCACATAAAGACTTTTTCTACATCCATCTCTCTGGGTGAAATAAAAACAATTCTTTCTAAGCCACTTTCAACCACTGTTGCAAAAACAAGTGAGATAATTATTTATGGCATATAATATCAAAAGCATATAACTGCAGGAAAAAATTTCCTTTAAAAATAGAATAATAGCTTGTGTTTTCCAGAGTATTACAGCCTAAGAACTGTGAAATCACACTTTTGGTACAAATAAGTACCAAAAATTTTCTCTGATTTCCCGGAAAAATAAATCACTGTGATGCAACATCGTTACTACTGAAAGTTTCAAGTTGTAGCCTCCATGCCCTCATATGAAAGCTATCTCAGCTGCCACAAGACCTCTACTTTTCTCCTCCTCCTGGGCTCCAGCTCTTGTGGGAAGGCTTGTGAACTGCCCCCTTACTGCCGCTAGATAAGTCTGCTTCCTAATCACACCATCTCCCCCACCAAAGGGGGAGAATGTCATGCCAGTGAAGCTGCCTGCAGGAGTGTTACTTGCATGACTTTTACTGATAATCCACAGAGTGGCCCAGTATCATGTTACTCTACTCTAGATGCACCCCATTGAAGAGCAGACCACACTGCTTTATTTGTCTTGAAACAAGGCTACTTAGCATTCCTAATGTCCCACAGAGGTTTTTCTATTTCTAGTGGCTAGTGCATACTTGGTACCAAATATTTTATAAATGAAGGTTGGTGGGAATATGTAACAAAGAACACCAAATTTGCAATATTATCATCATTTCAATGTGTTAGTATAATTCCTTGACTATGGTGCCAGTAAACATCCTGAGTCTTGGTCATGCTGGTGAAATAAATACAGAAATAACACAGACTCCAAAGTAGACTTACCTAAAATGGTATTTAAATGGCAGCTTGTAAAATATTTTTTCATCTCTTAAATTACAATTTCTGATAAAGTTAATTGAGAAAGTTCATTGAATACATGTAATTATTTAAGTGGGAAACGTGACTTCATGCTAGTAAATACAGTAATAGATTTTTTACTCTGTATTTTGGATCTTTTGGATGAAAATACATTACACTGAGAAATACAGTGGAAATTTCAAATATGAATATCTGTGTGCAAGCTTCAGAAAGACAAGGAGATGGTTACCAGATGGAAAAGTGTTCTGGGGAGGATGAAGAGAGAAGAGGGAGTCAGATGGCGACGGAAGGAGGCGAGACTTTGGGCGGTGAACACACAGTGTGATGTACTAATAATGTATTATACAATTGTACATCTGAAACTTGTATGAGGTTATAAATCAACGTTACCATAACAAATTTAATTGTAAAACGACAAGGAGGGGGTGTTTACATTTAGGGTTTTCTTTCCTTACAAGTTTTATAATTGAGGTAAATACATTTAATCCAGAGAAAGAAAAGACCTGAAAGTTATTACTGTTCCCATTTTTTTCTCCAGTCTTATTAAGAGTTTTCTTAGTCATGTAACAAACATTAGCAGTACTGCCTGTTAGATGCTACTTTATATGGAGGATACAGTGCTGGATAAGCAAAATACAAATCACACTTTGGGCAATTTACAGTCATGTGGGAAACATAGGCAAATAAAGAGACAGTTACCTGGTGACAGATGCTAGGACTCTCATCTTACTTTTCAAGAAGGAAGTGCCAACTAAGACTGAAAGATGATAGACATTAGGCAAAGGAAGAGGATATCTGAAGTAGAAAGAGGAGTGTGTACAAAGACCTGGAGTGGATGTTTGGGGAGGTGAAATCAATTCAATCCAGCTGCAGTGTAGACTGTGAGAAGAGACCCTGCCTAGAAATGAAACTGGGGACAAATTAAGAGGGGTTTTAAGGTTCTTGTTAAAGAAGTTTTGTTATCCAGAAGAATGGATAAATACTGATGAATTGGTAGTAGAGTGGTGGCATCAGGTCTACACTTCAAAGTATTCCGACTCCAACCTGAAAAATGTTGCCACAGAAAGTCCAGGCAACCAAACTAAGGGCAAGGAGATCAGTATCACATAACTGTCCAATAAGTTTTTTTTTTTTTTTTTTTTGTATAACACTTCATGGTATTGATTAGGTATATCACAATCACTTTATTAGTCCATTTGAACTTGTTCTTTACTGACCAAGTGCATTCCGTGGGCTGTATGTCAAAGGTAAAATGAGTAATAGTCATCTATCAAAAACCAGCATGTCTAGTGAAACAGTCATCAGCTATCTGATAGAGGATCTATTCCTCAAATAGTTTAATTACATGATGTAGAGGGCAATAAATATGTATTGGCCTGCAGTGATCTAAAGAAGTGGTTTTCAATGCTGAACTTTAAAAACAACTGGGGGTGCGGGGTTCTTGGTTGGTGTGACTCACTGGATTGAGTGCCAACCTGTGAACCAAAAGGTCGCTGGTTTGATTCCCAGTCAGGGCACATGCCTGGGTTGTGGGCTGGGCCCCTAGTTAAGCACGTGCAAGAGGCAACCAATTGATATTCATCTCCCTCTCTTTTTCCTTCTTTTCCACTCTCTCTAAAATAAAAGAATAAAATCTTAAAACAACTGAAGGAGGACTTGAAAAAAGATTGATGTGCAGGTCCCACCTCAAACATCTTAAATCAAAATCTCTGTGGATTAAAACCCAGGTGTTAGTATTTTTAAAAGTCTTTGGTTATTCTAATGTGTAGCCTAGGTCATGAGGTTAGGTTCAACAGGATGTTGGTGACCGATTCAGGGTGCTCCCATTGTAAGTTTCAAGGCGTATGGACTCTGTATTCCCTAACAAAGGGTCCAGGTGTGAACTCACGTGCTTAAAGGCCTCAGAGTCTCTCCTTGCACACGCAGCTGCCACAGCAAACTGTGTCAGACATGTGCAGGCAGGAGGGGCATATGTTAAAGAAGGCTTTGGCACATAATTTTGTAATTTTGTCACTAAAACTTGGCAAACAGAAAGAAAAAAATGATCCAGATTCATATTTTACAGGTCTGAGTTCATCATTAGAAAGAGCTCTATGAATATTTGGGAAGGGAACATAAGAAACAAAAGCATGTATAGGAGTGCTTGGGGAGCTGAAAAAAAGAGTTGGCGTTAGAGAGATGAGAGAGATGGAGAGAGCGACATAAAAAAAAGAGAAGAAAATAGCAGAGGAACAAGTTGGTGAACAGTGAGTAAACATGCACAGAGCAGGTGTCCCTGGCTAGAGGTCATCACTTGACTCTGAAGTATTTAGACTTAATACAGAAGAATGTCACTTTCTCATCCTATCCTTTAATAATCCTCCCACAGGGATCAGCTATTTTCTTCGAGTGACTATTCTAATTTCTGGGAATTGAAACACTATTTTCACCTAATACATGTTAAACAATGACAAGCATGCCAGAAAATATCTCTTGAGACAATACTGAAGCTTTCATGATATATAATCCCAAAGTTAACAGTGATATCTACTCTTTACTCAATACCTATTGTGTACTGGGTTTTATTTGTCAGGTTGCTATGCAACCCCATGATTTATGTATTACTAGTTCCATTTTCTAAATAATGAAACCAAAGGCCAATTTCCTTTCCCAAGATCCAAAGCTCAAATTCTTAATCACTCAGCTGAACTGCTCCCCACATGGGACTTTCTAAAAAGCTGCACTATAAAACAATAGGTTTTTTTTCTGCTTTCTGAATAATAAGGATAAGAGGTATCAAAAAGTATCTCCAGTATGACAGTTAATGGCATTGGAATAAAGATAGATATGTATGTACGCAAAGCAAGGGGTGTTTCTCTAAAATGGACAATACATTGTCCCCTTGACTTATATATGTAAAAACATAAAAATAAATATAAAATTGTATTCTTATAACTTTTATATAACTATGAGACCAAAATAAACATAAACAAAAAATTGCATTAACAGCGTTAATTTAATATGGCATCTGATATCATTAAACTCATCATTGTCCATATGGATATCTGTTTAAATTCTATTGATTTTCACTCAACACTGGTATTTCAAACTTTGTTTACACAAGAAATCATCGCATCATTTAGCTTTCCCATGGTATGATGACCATACTATTTAAATATTAAATCTTTTCATATTTGAAAATGTTATTAACCTTTGACAGTTGAAACAACTGTCTGTGCATTAGGACCCCTGCTAAAGAAGCTCACCCAGATATCCCTGCACCAACTAGCTCCTCCCCATTTAGTACAGGGTGCTATGTTGCATTCCTCTTTTCCCACTGCAAATGAACTCCCCCCTCCGAGATTTATTTTCTTACCACCAGGTTTATCAGCACTTCTAAAGCAAAGACAACTATGGAGGACATGCGTTTTCCTTTGGGTTCCCAAAACCAGAATAGAGAGAGGGAGGAGGAGCGGGGCTACGGGGGAGGAGGGAGAGGAGGCAAAAAGAAGGAGGAGGAGAAGGACCTGGAATGTGAATGGACGTCAGTGGGGGGAGAGTGCAAGGTAGTGAAGAAGGCACACTCTTCTCTTCCACCATTTTATTCACCAATTTTTAATTTCAGCCTGCACTTTAAAATAAAGTTATAACATAGGAACCACTTTAAGAGTGAAACAAATTTGTACACAAGAGTACTTTAAATTACAGAAATGGTACATGCTCAAAACAGATGCAAGTCATTCTGTTGCACACACCTTTCACTTGGTGTGTGTACTCATAACACAGTTTTGCGTTCATCCAAGCATCGTTACACAAAACCTATGTCAAGTCTATTGACAAGTACATCTTTGCCTGAAAACATGTTGAAATACCACTTCTTGTACTATATATTGTAAATACATTTGGGGGTAAAAATAGTCATACTAAAAAATTATGAGTCATTCACAAAGAAGCAGGGTTTTCAAGAGATATTATGATAAAAATTACTAATAAAAGGTTATTACAAGGAGGAAAATCTGTATTGCTTGTGGTCTTTTAGGATAAAGTACTTTCTGGGGTGAAGCTTTGAGGATCATATTGCCCAGTCCACAGAATGCAGGAAGTACATGAAGAATGCAAAGACTGGGGTTTGATGAGCATTAATTTATTGTCTCTAGACACTTTATTAAAGGGGTTTTGAAAGAAGGAGACATGAGTCCTGCCTCTCCCAAATACAGGTTAACCTCCATTTTCCTTGTCTAAGCAGGGCATATTCAAGAACTGGCAGGGTGCAAATACAGCCTCTGTTCTAAGAATATCCTGGAGAAAATGGGCACAAGACATAATTCCAATTGCACCAGAGAAGAATTTTGAGAACTAGAGTTGAGAGTCCTGGAGTAAGGACTTCTCAGGGCTCCTAGAGAGGCAGGCCCTCAGAGCTTCATGGATGTATACAAAGATACATAAAAGAACACTTACCAGAATCTCTTTGTTACTTTAGGGCAAAGATCTTTCATTTTATTTTAACTTTTTTTATATGTTCATGTAGTGGTAGTATTTCTTACAATAAACTGTTATTCCTATAATAAAAAAAATCAGAACTTTATTCAATTACAAAACAGAATTAAAACAGAAAAAAATAACAACTAAAAAGCTTTAAAAACTAAATTCTTGGCTCAACTCAAAGACATTTAGAAACCCAGGGACTTTCTAAAACCGTTCAAAATGGGTCCTTATCTCCAGCAGCTGCAGGACTGAAGTAGCCAAGAGGACCAAATTATTTCTGAGTAACTCAATTGTTTGCTTTTAAACCACATTAATTAAGCCCCCAAAATAATACATATCTATTTCTTAAAGTGTTGTTTATTTTAGATTAAGTTGTTCCAATATTGCCAAAACATTTACGGCAATAACACAACCAAGTTATAAATGATATTTTTGAGTTCTTGAATAAATTTCATTATTGAAATTTTATATTTGCTAAAATACCCTTTATTGATCCATTTAGTACTCATAGGTGCATCTGCCTCATGGTCTTTAGCTTATTGGTATAAAAATATAGCAATAACTACCATAAATTGAGCATTTATCTGCCCATGCCAAGCATGGTGTGCTAGGCAAACAGCATAGATCATCTCATTTTTTGACCTTAAAAAGTCTGACAGGTTTAATTAAGTCTTTATCCCTCTATAAATGACAAACTGAGCCTCGCAAGAGGATAAAGAACTTGCTATTTACGTAAGCGTTCCTGTCACTGCTCACCTGTTTATTGTAGAAAATGTAAGATTCAGTACTGTTGTTATGACAGTCCTATGAGAACCACAGAGAAGTACATACAATAAAGTAGCTCTTTTACCTTAAAATAATAACTTAAATTAAAAACAAGATTGTCTTTCCATACTATTGAGTAAAATCCCTTGGTTGTTGGCTTAACAAACCGTGTTGTTGTAGAAAAAGCTATTTGATTAAAATTGATGAATTAAGAGTGAGTGACTAGCTAGAGGCTATTGGTTGTCTGTGCTAAGAATGCTTCGCCTGGTTTTTGACTTTCTGTTTTTAGATGTTATATAATTTCAGTTGGATGTCAACTTGCATTTGTATAAGCTTTCCTGTCACTGCTCACCCAATTATGAGGATAAAATATAAGATTCTGTACCATTGTTATGGCAATCCTATGAGAGTCATAGAGAAGATCATAAAATAAAGTAGATCTTTGGCCTCAGAGAGAGAGAGAGAGAGAGAGTAAGAAAGAAAAAGAACTTGGCTAACTTCACATAGTAGCTACCAGCGTGGAAAGCCAGTATGTTTTCTTCTCACTCATGCAGTCTGTGGGGTTTTTCAGGTAGTTACTAACTCTAATGATTGAATTTTGTCAAATCCCTCAAAAGAAGTATTTCAAAATCATCAACTGTTAAACTAATTATCCTAGACTGAGTTTTCAGAGTAGTGGAGACAGACTGCTTAATGTTCAGTTCCATTGTCTTATCATGTTGGAATACACCCTGGCTTCAAGACACCCATCTATTGAAAAATATTTTTAATATATTTTTAACATCCTAGAGGAATCTACACGGTTGGAAATCTAGAAACAGAGAAAACTAATTAACTTTGAACAACAAAAAGGGCAGATTGGGACAGAAGAATAAAAACTGCAACTACTGCCTGCTTGATTTTGAAGTTTAGGTTTTATTCTATTTTAATGAAAAAATCTCAAACGTAATTCAAAGATTCAGAAATCAAATATTCTCTGTTTTTGAAATTCTTTAAAGTTAGTCTTCACCTTGAACTGACAAGAAGGTAGCTTGTAACTGCCCATTATCCTCAGACACAGAAGCTCTATTTACATGGCCACAGCCAGCATATGAGTCATTGAGTCAGATTGTGACATGCCCACATTTCATATTACTTAACCAGTGGCTTCAAAACAGATAAGGAAAAATGCACCCTCTACAAGGCAATCATTTCAGCACCAATGCCAAACTGCACATAACACAAAAAGTTGCATTTAATTAAGTAGTCTGGAGAGCAAATTCAATAGTTCTGTGGAAGTTCGGGTCATGTTTTTTGAAAGAGGTAACACTTCTGTAAAAGTGTTTGGTTCCCCCTTTTTCTTAGCCCGAAAACGGTGGCAAACTGCCAACCTGAAAACTGAAAAGAAAAGAAGTCGTTCCTGTTGTTTACACTGTAATCCTTAGCATGAGTGCATGTGCAGTGATTTCTGAGGCTCACAGATAATATACCACAAGTCACAGCTGAAAATAAAAAAGCAGTTTGTAAAAAAAATACAATTAATCAAATGTAAAGTCACATTTCAGCCAAATGGTTGGTACTGGACTCTACTTAGTGTTTCCTTTCTCCCCAGCTCCTTCCTCTTCCTCTCCCTCCTCCTCCCCCACGTTCTTTCCCATGAACTTCACATTGGATTCAGATTTCAGCCAAAGTTTGTTAGTGAAATGTTGCGTACCTTGAGAAAAACGTTTGCCATATTTCCAGTTATTTCAAGGCAATTTTAGATAAGGATCCAAAATTAAGCACGATATATGGGTATTTTTACATTCGCCTGGGAGAAAATGCAGCCCTGGAAGTGTTTTGACAGGCCTCCCCATTTTATGAAAATCTAGACCCTTTCAATCTGTCAAAGAGATGAAGGGGTATTAAAAGCATTTGTTTAAATTATGGAAAGAATCAATTTAATGGTTTTATTTAAAAAGAAATAAAAATAATTATGTTATAATAAAATAAAAATCTTTAATTTTTCACTTCTTCAATTGAATAATTATCTCTTAAAATTAAATATTTGTTTTGCTTCCTTTTTTTCTCCAAATATTCAGTTCAGTTGAGAGTCTGGAAAGAACTTAATAGTGTACTTTAGACTAAATAAGCTTAAAATTTACTAAATGTCAGCATAAAATCTTTTAACAAAACATTCTGCATAAGAACATATTTTTAATTTCCATAAATCTGATCTACTAAGTCTAAAAGCCAGCTCAGGATTTATCTTGGCAGATGAGGTTGGAGAAAAATGAAAGCAATCAGTTTTGAACAGTGCATTATAAAGCTCTTTACAACCACATCTGAGAAATAAATACAATCAATAATTGCTATAACTTTTATTTTTGATGGAATGAAAATTTGGTCATTGTATTTTGAAATAACTTAAGTGAATTCATATGCATACAACTTCTCGTGTAAGTGAAGCAAGTTGAGCAAAAGAATCATGATCTCCTTGTCCTGAAGGAATGAACAGAATATAAATAAATGTAGAATGAGTAAAAAGTAATAAATACTTATTCGTTTGAAATGAGTATATAATGATAAATATAAATTTATGAATATTATATATATTTGAATAAACTGTTTTTACTCAAAGATGTCTTTCAGGCAACGTTGTGAGAAATTTACCCACTAAACCTAACGAAGAGACAGAAGGAGGTGAAATACTAATGCCCCATCTCCTATGTGTTGATTTAACAATTATTTATTTAACTCCACACAAAGTTCAAAGTGAAACAATGCCTGCAGCCTTATGGCTCTCATGGTATAGGAGAAATGTGCACAAATATTACACTAAGTGTGTAAGTACCACAACTAAAGTGTTGACAGAATACACAGAAGTGGAAATATTTACCATGTCTAAAGGTGTTGCAGAATATTTCATGAAGAAAGTACATTTTAGCTGAGGAACAAATGATTGCAAGGAACTCCCTAGGCAGTTAGTTACTCGGGAAAGCAGTTGCAAAGATGTGGAAGGGAAAAAAAAAGCATGTCATATTTTGGAAAACTAAATGTTTCGAAAGATATTGAAGAGCCACCAAAAGATTTTTATTGATTATTTTTGCTATCAAATAATGCTTGTTCATCAGTGGAAATGTTTAAATGGAGCAAACATGAAGAAAATCAAACGTACTTTATATCCTATCAGCAAAATAATCATGTGGCTTGACACGTGTTTCATCACAGTCCTGCCTCTAACGGCCTTGCAGGGCTGTGGACGAGGCAAGCATGCCCCCGTTCTCCAGAAATGAACCATACAGCTGCCACGTTTCACCAGAATTTTCTCCACTTATTTTCTACCACAGTGAACTCTTCTGCGAGTTCTGGTTTCTTCAGGAATATTAATTTCCCCTAGTTTGCCGACAATCCCATGCCTTTGTGATCCGTGGCTGCCATTTTCTACTCTTGGCGCTTAAGAAACATGTCCTATTCAACATTTTAAACATGTCTTATTCGTGTTTTTCTTCTAAAATATTGATCAACTAAAAGGTTTTCTTGAAGTTTGCTCATAAAAGAAGCTTGGACAGAAACCTAGGGCATGCTTTTTGTTTTATTTCAGAGTAAGTACAGATAAGCGGCACTGCCGAGCCAAGAAATGCTATTTAAAGGTGACTGGTCCACAGCGCAGACTGCTTTCTAGAAAAACACCTATCTTCACTCCTATTAGTAGCATGTGAGATACTGGCAGACTTACTGACACTAAGTGTTATCTTTGATATTTGCAAACAGTTAAGGGATTCTGAAGAGCCATGCTGATAAAATCCGTATTGCTCATCACTATCATGGCTCTTCCTGCAGTGTGCAGCATCCATGGGCAGGCGGCGTGGGGGTGCAGGGGTGTGCAGCTGTGGTCGGGGGACCAGGTGGTGAGTGAGATAATCGGGTTGAGAAATTCACTGAGGAAGTGGCAGGAAGAAGAGATAAGGATGAATCTGAGAGATAATAAGAAAGTACAAATAGTATAACCAAGAAAATGTGACTCCAGGAAAAATGAAAAATAATTGAGAAAATTACTGCTTTCTACAAAACACTTCACACACATTAGCTCTTATAAAGCTCACAACAAACTTAGAAAATGTTTTATTTTTCTGATTTTTCAGATTGTAAAATAGGTTAAAGTATAAGCATACCTTATTTCATTGCCCTTCATTTTATTGCTTTTACAGATATTGCTTTTTTTCATACAAATTGACGGTCTGTGGCAACCTTTGGTTGAGCAGGTCTATTCATGCCATTTCTCCAACAGGCTCAGACGACAGCATTTTTAGCAATCGAGTATTTTTTAATTGAGGTATGCATATTGTTATTTTTTTTTTGGACTTAATGCTATTGCACACTTAATGGACTACAGTCTCATGTAAATATCAATTTTATGCGCACTGGGAAAACAAAAAAACTTGTGTGTCTCCCTTTACTGCAGTACTCATGTTATTTCCGTGGTTTGGGACCAAACCCATGATATCTCAGAGGCATGCCAGTACCCATTTAGAAAGTTGCATTATAAGTAATCTACCCATTCCTACCTTACACCCAAGTATACTACACTTTCCCCCACACCACACTGTGCTACACTAGCTTCCAAAACGATGTCTGGGTTTCTAACTTGAGCATCTGGGTAATGAACTAAACTTCTGGGCCCAAGATGGAGCTGCTCCTGCCGAGGGTGCTATGTGAGCAAACCAAAACTTTGATAACTTTTGGGTCCCTATGAATGTTATTCTTGACCAAAAACGCTGTATATGCAGCCAGCCAATCCCCTAACACGAAGCCAGCTTTGGGTTCTATGCTTACTTCAGCCAATTAGCTGAAGCCCAGTCCTTCCTTCTTATTCCACGCTGGCCTCTTTCTGTTAAAGCATGCAGCCTTTCCCCCTTACCTTGCAGTTGCCTGGACTCTCAGAGTAAAGACGGCCTGCATCATGAAGTGTGAAGTAAAATTTGTTTAGGTCAACTAAATTCTCCTCATTTATTGTTTTAACACTGGTGATGAGTCCATTACCTAGACTGAGAAAAAGAGGACAAAGAGCCGATATAGGAAGTAAGGTAATAAATATAGCCATGAGTGGAATGTGAAGTGCTGTGAGACATATAATTGTAGAATTAAGTAGATATAGGAAAAGGTGGATTTGGTATTTAAGAGCGAGAGCTGAATCGTAAATTTAAAATTTGGTTGTCATTAGGTTGTCTTGGTGCCCCAATACATCTAAATTATAAAGCAAGGCAAACCTTTTTTATGAATTTGATATACCAAACATGTAAATATAAAATATTGTATGACTATAGGGTACATTTCTCAATGATTTTCCTCCCTCAAAAAAAGTAAACTGACTCAAAAAGAAAAAATATCCAATCTATGCACTGTGCCAAGAGTAAGAGACTGTTCAGGGCAGGAAAGAAAAGAATGGGAGAGAGAAGGTAGGGAACAATGTTCATAAACGATGGATGTTTGCATTATATTAACTGAGCAAACTTTCTTGAAGGAGTGAGCTTTTAAAATATGTATCTGGCCGTGTGTGTTTAGGAGAAAAAGAAAGAAAGGCTTTGTTTGCATGACATGCCGGAATATAATGGCTCACTTTAGCTCCAAAATGCCAGATTCCTGAGGAAAATAGGTCAGAAATGTAGCTTTAAAATTCAGCTTCAGCAGTAAAAAACTGATTTTAATAAAGCATAAAAATGCTGGCCGCTTGCCCAAGAAAACAACTTCTGTCACATCACCATGTACCAAAAGACTAAAGCATCAAATAAAATACCTAGTCATGTGAATCTTTGCCTTAGCTTAAAGGTTAATGAAGTGGAATTTTTCCTAAGCAAAATGGATAGTGATTTAGAATGTTGATGTTGATTACATTTGGTAAACTGAGTGAATATCAATATATTCTTAGGAACCAATTTGGTACTTTCTTTGACAGTAAAATTTTTACTTCCTTATTTCTTCCCAAATTTTTCAAATATAACGAGCAAGTCAGACATTTGAGTTGCTTTCTGTTTTTAAAAAAGCCCGTTTTGTGTATGAGACTATGTCAAATCAAAACCATTCGAAGCTGCACTCCTTTTATTTAGAGTCTGAGTCGATCAAGTCCGTCGGAAACAGTCGCACGTAAACACATTCCAATGCTTCTGAGACTAAAGATGACAGCCAGGAGTACCAACTGCCCTTAGGAAATAACAATGTCTTTAAAAATGCAAATATTCAGTGCAGGGAACTATATTCCCAGAATAACTAAAATATCCCATTGCAGCAATTTCCAAAGTAAATCACTATGTGCAATTTGGGGAAAGTAAAATATTAAAAAATTTACGTTTAAGTAGAAAAGATGGCATTGACAGTTTTTTCCCTCACCACATTTTACCTAGAGTTCACCAAAGGCTGTGAATCCCCTGTTCTTCCTATTCAATGTTCAATCAAAAGGACCCCCAAATTAGATAATCTGGTTAAAAAAAAATTCAAGTTTCTTTATAGTTGTTTAGTTACCGGTGCATTAAAATTTAAACCTTGACTATATATATATATATATATATATATATATATATATATATATATATGTGTGTGTGTGACAAAATAATGCATAATAGAAAAATTATAGTTACATAAGCATGGATTTGATCCTTTCGAACAGAAGCCCTAGATATATGACCATGACCCCAGCTGTGGCATAATGTGAGACCTCATCTGCTTTACTAAAACACTGTGAACTAAAGAACCAGAGGATGGCCTTTATTTAGCTAATGTAACCTATTTTTCACTAATGAGTTTTGACAAATGATCACCTCTAAGCTTGCTTTGTAGGACTGAATTTTTAAACCACAGTTATTTAACTCATACCCATCTCTACAGACTTCTTAAAGCAGAGTCTATAATGGGAAGTAAATTAGGACCTGAGGACATCTTCTGGTGTTTTCAATGAATTATGAGACTTGAAACGAAATTCAAAGTTCATCTAGTTTAATCCCCTTGGACATTTCTCAATTAAGACTTTTAAGATCAAAAGAGGTCTATTTCTTTGCTTTTTACTCAAGTAAGTCCAATTCAAACATAGTATCACTTTGAATTTCCAAAACTTTTCCAAGTAATTCCATAAATATATTAAGTAAAAATTTAAATAATGAATGAGATTATCCAATCAAACTTGAAATATGCTGTAATTTTATTTTTACATTTAGTTATTGGACAACAGCCTTTAGTAAAATGTAAAATAATACTGTTGCATGCAAAGAAAACTTATTTATTTAGGAAAATGGAGTATACATATTTTTAACATCGAAAGTATCTATAATTCATTCCATTGTTGAAATAATCACTATTAAAAACTTAATGCATATATTTCTATATTAAGCCATATCAACACTATATAAATTGTTTTAGGCTGAAAGTCTGGGATACAGGTGTAAAGATAAGAAAAAGTGAACCAGAATGTACATACCATGTTGCATCCTTTTCTTTCAATTAGATGGGGTAATGGGCATTTTCCATGTTCAGACATATTTACCTACCATTTTGCTCAATGGCTATAAATAGGACATTGGATATGTATATACCGTAATTTATTTAACCAAATCTATTATTGGTCATTTAGAGATTGTTCATGTTTATCTACAATAAGGAATTTTGTGCTGTATATTCTACATCTAAATATTTGGCTATATCCTTAATAATTTATTTAGGATGATTTTGAAGTAAAGTAATTGTTGGGTCAAGGGGTATGTATTTTTTAAACATTTGTTACCTATTTTTGCCCAAGAACAGGTAATAGAAATTGTCAGTCTTCAAAACATCACTTATCAAATTCTAAAATAATCTACCACAAAAAAATTCTGAAAAATGAAAAAGGAAGTGGCCCCAGTCTAACAGATCGGATAAAAGCAAATAGCATTCAAGTGTTTATTTGGAGAGTTTTGACTTAATCTCACTACTACCAAATAGAGAAAAGCCATTTCAAGACATACCACATTTTTTAACTTTTGTTTTCTTTCTTGTAAAGAAATTAGCACTTGACTTTGGTTGGTGAACACACAATACAGTACACAGATGATATATTATAGAATTGTACCATTGAAAACCTATATAATTTTATTAACCAATGTCACCTTAATGAATTCAATAAATTTTTTTTAAGAAATTAATACTTGATGAGGGCGAGAGAACAAAGAATGAACCGTATTTAATATTAATGGTTAAGCCCGTTAAACATGAGTATGTTAGTTATCTGGACAAGGAATTAAAATTGGAAATATTTCCCTTGGAAGTGCATTCAACCTTATGACATTGCCGTTTCTTAGCTATTTTATTGTCACGTTTTACCTTTAAACACTTGCCTTTCTCCTCTTGCTTCCCATCAATTTCCACTCAAATCACAGAAGGCTGGTTGAGAGGTAATTAAGCCTCTAGTGAAATACACACAATTTATAAATTAAACCTTTTGCATTTGCTTCAATGTATTTTCTTAGGATGAAAAAGGGGAACCTACAGGAAAATTTTTTTTTTAAAAATTAAATGATTCACTGAACTAGGGGGCTGGCAAATGTTTCTTCTAAAGAGCCAAATAAAGATTACCAGCTTTGTTCAGTAACATCTCTGTCACAACTACAAAACTTATTCTGGCCATAGACAAGACATAACCAAATTGAATGAGGCCATGTTTGAATAAAACTTTATTAACAAAAACAGGTGGTGGGCCAATTTGGTGGCTGTAGCTTAACCTACTGCCACTGAACTCTCCATTTCAAACTTTCCAAAAACTTAATCACAGCAGTTCCCATTTTGGGACTAATAACCAGCATTTGTATTTTCCATTTTATTTTCTGGAATGCTTCCCACAACTTTACAGAATGAGAAAAGAAAGTGTGGATAAAAAGAAAGTAATATTTAACTCCCTCCCCTCAATAATCCCCGTAAGAGTTCTTTGCAGTTTTTACTCACTTTATAGAGGAGTCACTTAGTGTTTACTCACGTGGAAAGTCTTCACTAAATGAACATCCTTGTGGAATTCATCACCTCTTGAATTCTTCAGTGGTGACCCCTTACTTTCTAGTCTAAACTTCTAGTTAGTTCCAAAATCTTGAACTGACTCAACCTAGAGTCACTAGGTTTCTACTCTGGTCCCAGTGGGAGGCAGGGATAGTCCAAGTACACAGCATGTCCTTGGCCCTCCCCAAGCTCAACCATGACACCGTTCCTCACTTGGATACAACTCTGTGTGTGGTCAAGGTTATATCTCGTATTTTTCTAGACCTGCCAGAAATGTGTCAAGACTAATTTTGCTCTCATTAATGTAACATATCTGACTAGCTTATACCACAAACTTTTTTACTTGGAACAAGATATTTTCATAGCTTTGCACCCTTTGGCTCTTTAACTTAATGATGAATACTGGTACTCAGAAAGTTGAAGACTTTTGCCATGATGGATGTGCTCCAAAAAGTCAGATTTCAAACATTTTGCAAATAATAAAATCCAATTGAAGTTTGTATTACTAAGAAACATAAGTCAAAACAACTTCCATGGCTAACTAAAATCTTCTGCGATATTTTACCAACAATGGAAACTGTATGAAAACAGAACACTGTAAGGTACATGTGATCAGAAAACATTTGTATGTTGTTCATGCTAAATGAATAAAAAATAGTGGATGGACACTTACTTATATGAATAAAAAATAACATGTGGACAGCTAATATTTTAATAGAAGAAACAGCTATGATGCAACCAAGTAAATTGATTAAATAAATAATAACATTTGATTGAGAACAGTTCTGTAAAGTAAAATTAAGTGCTTTGAAACACAGAGTCCTGGAACTACTGGAGGATTTAATCAGATATGGTTCCACTTAAATTTTTTTAAAAGCATTCTTTATGCTACATAAAAAAACAAGGGAAACAATGATGGGAATAAAATTACCAGATAAAAGGCTGTTGTATTATTCCAGCCAGTAGCAATGGTAGTAGATATTTACCTAATATTTCATCTTTTATTATAGAATAGAAAAAGCTCAAGTTAAAACAAAGTAAGGATCTTGATTTATAGCTTAAAATAAAAAAGAAATGAACTAACAAGCAAATAGTGACAAACTCACAGATAGAGAGCAGGCTGTAGGTGTCGGCCGCGGGGAGCTAGGCAGGAAAGAGATGGAGGGATTGAGTGAAAAAGAAAAAGAGAGAAAAAACTCATGGACATGAACAACAGTACATTGATTACTGGGGGGAGGATATAGGAGGGAAAAATGGGGATTGAGACTTGACTTGGGGTGGTGAACACACAATACAGTGCACAGATGATGTGTTATAGAGTTGTACAACTGAAACCTAATTTTATTAACCAATGTCACCCCAAAAATTTCAACTAAAAATGCATAACTCTTACAGATTCTTCGGAGACCTGACAAGGTCACTTTTAGAGGAGTTCGTTCCATTTCAACTTTCCTTGTTCTTGGAATTCAAAATTGTATTAAAAAAAAGCTACACCTTATTTCTGCTTATTTTCCATTTTCTCTCACATAGGAATAAATTTTTGGTGCTTGTGGTGTTGGTGGAAAAGCTCCATTGAAGGATTAGCCCTCTCCAGTTGACCAGCTAAACCTCAAGGTCATAGCAGTCCAGGGACTGAGCATGATGTCTGTTGACCCAGAAAACACACATGGAAATCAGCATGTAATTGTTTTATGAGATCCCCATCACAAATAATCATTTAAGATCTGGAAGGGGAAAAGACCTGAAGATGTGTATGATCATCAAAATAACTCCTTGGAAATAAAAGAGAAAGAAGGGGCAGGAAAAAAGATAGAAAACAGAGAAATATGTAGTTTTTATCTATGCTATAACATTGTGTCTGCTTGCCATCAAGAGGATGAATGTAAGAGGAAGAACTGAAGTGAAAGATGTCTGGGCAGGATGGGCACCTACCATTTTCACATCCGGCATTGCTACAACCACAGTTTTAAATACCGCTTATGAAACAGAATAAAAGAAAAGCTAGTTCTGTATACAGAAGAAGTTATACTAAATTTTTTCTAATTAAAAAAATTTTTAATCTATTGAAAAAAAATCTGGCTTACATGACCCATCATTTTCACCATTTTAATTATGTAATCTATAAGTCACCAGTTTCTAATTAACTTGCACTATGCTGAGGTCATTGAGTCCCTTAAAAACTATTTTTCTGATTCACATTTTCTTCCTGGCTTTGTGGTATGACTAAAGTGACTCTGTGATCCAGAATTTTAGCATGGGAGAAAACACTTGATGATTTGGAAAATTAACTGCCTTTGTCTTTAATATCCACTTAAGGCAAACACAGGATTGCATAACTCTTTCACCAGTTTGGTGGCCCAGGGCTGTTTCTTGCTTGGGTGTAGCAGCTGATGACTAACGGACCAGATTATTTAAAGATGGTATTCATCAGGAATACATTCCCAGCATCAAAGACCATTTCTAACTAAAGCATTTTAGACACACTGCTACTTCCTTGCAAACTCAAGTTCACTTAGATAAGAATCTCTCCCATTTCTCCCCTGAGATCCTCTTCAGGTAAGTGAATGAACTAATCTTCCTTGAGCCTCTATACTGTCCACCTGCTAATCAGTATCACCACAGTCCAATGTCCAGGCAAGGGCAAAATTATAAATGAATTCCTTCTTCCCTAATCCAATGGTAGGTGATGTCTCTTGATCACCTACACACTCTATATTGGGAGGACTTCTCTCCTGAATATTCAGTTTGCAAGATGGCGGTTGGTTTGGGTTTTGTAGTCTACCTTAATGAGGTGGTTCAGCTTAATACATTTATTCCCCTTTCCTTTCCTCTCCTCTCTTCTCTTCTCCTAATTCACGGGGCAGCAGCAAACACATTAGACTGCTAAGCTTTCATCCTAACTGAGACAGCAGGTGAGTCAGAATTAGACCTTTCTTTCAGGGGTGGACAGCCCTTGCATTACCCAGTTCCATACTGACTATTCTTGATAACCTGCTGGAACAGTCAGCAGTTAGTAGAAATTATCAGATTCTAACTTCACTAGCAATATGGCTTGGAAAATTATAGTGTCAATTCCTAATTATGTCTGGGCAGGAGTTCATCTTAGACAATGTGGTCTTTAGGTTGTTTATAAAAACATCTTGGAAAGATAACTCTGTTTTGATAAATTAAACTTTCTTTGCTGAGGTTTTATAAGCAAATATGGATACAACTATAGAAATACCAAAGAGCTTCATCAAATGTTATTCATACCCCAGCGTCTAAGCTTTGTCCTTATCTTTGATTATAAATTGCCTCAATCTCTATTTTAAATTCTTTATTTGAAATAGAATGATAAATTAAATGGGGCCTTTCCTGTAATGAATGTAATTTTATAACATTTTCCTGAGATTAATTGTTGATTAAAAAGTTTGTTGTAATCTTAGGAAGTCCTCTTTTGTGTCATTATTATAGATACGCAGGAAACATTTATCAAAGAATTCTTGCGCTTTAGAAGTACTTCCATGTCAGGTATGAATGTGTCAACGATACTTCATAGGATGTGTACCATCTCATAACTAACCACCAGTGTTAACTTTCCACCCTTAGCTCTACCCATAACTCCTGTATAGCCCAGATCCAAGCTAAGGTCACTCTGACTCCTAAAGGAATAAACAATCTTGACCCAAACTCTCAATTTAATAGTCTCACAGTCCAAGTCTTTGTCAAAACCTATGAACTCTCAAGGACTCATCCAGCCAGACATTTTCCCTTAGAAAGCTAGATTTTTCCCTCAGAAGGTTTCTCATATCAGCTACTAGGGATACAATGTTCCTGAGATCATTCAGATGCCTCTGTCACTCATAAGCCCCTACACGCCACACTGACTAGCCAATAAAGACTTAAAGTCCTAATGAAACACTTTAATATACATATCTATGTATATTTATTTATATTTATTTAACATATATATGGATAGGAACCCATCCTTATTGAATATTCAGATTCTAAAGGGGTGAAGTTCATAGCTGAGTTCAGACCTCTAGTTGAGGATCAGATGGAGTAAAATTTTTCCACAGCCAGAACTTGCACAGCTATTGCCTGCAGTACAGACTCCTGTATTTCACAAGTAATGCGCAAAAATGACCAAACGGCTACTTCTACTACATAGACGGAAGGAATTCAGAGAGTGTGCCATCCCTATCTCTGGCCATGACATAAAAGCCAGGTTTTGCAGTTCTGCAGCTCAGAAAGGACAGAGGTCCAGCATCACAATGTAGCAAAAAGTGTGGCCAGCCTCACAGGCTCCAGGCTCCCACGTAGAACCTTTGCTTTAGCTGTCCCCTCTCCTTAGGACATTCTGACCCTGGATCCCTTTCACCTCCATCAGTTTTTACTGAAATCTCACCTTGTCAATGACTTCCACCCTAACCGCACTGTGAAAACTGACAGTCTATCTTACCCTCCCCACCCAGTTCCACTCTCCCTACTCTGCTGATCCACCTTTTTTACACTACTAAGTAATTTGCTCATTCACTATGGTTATGATTTATGGACCATCTCCCCTGCTAGAGTGTGAGCTCCACCAGGGCAGGGATCTGTTATCTACAGAAACCATTCTCTTTGCTTCCTCTTTTCACTTAACTACTTCCCTCTCTAATCAGGACTTCTGACCTAGCATTTCCTA
This sequence comes from Tonatia bakeri, assembly GCA_004024845.1. NCBI lineage: Eukaryota > Metazoa > Chordata > Mammalia > Chiroptera > Phyllostomidae > Tonatia > Tonatia bakeri. Next base: position 86,740 of record PVIA01003808.1, read on the forward strand.
CTCTCTCATATTACTGACTTGGCTCTTCCTCTAGCCTGTGACCAGTCTCTTGATCCCTTTATGCTGTCCAGCTCCTTAATACCTTTATGGCTTCATCTTCTACCATTCAGCCTGGAACACTGATCAGCAACTTTAAACTGCCTTAATTAGAATCCCAGACACCTTCTATTTTTTCATTTTTAGCTCTGCCCATCTCCAGCCTTGGGAAACCTATTTTCTACAATTCTCCTCTTAGCCTTCAAACACTAAAATGAAAGGCATAAAAACTGTGCCTAGGAGAGCCAGTGAAACATCGGCTGTTTATATTTATTTGTTATAACACAGTCTTCATAGCAGCCCAACCTTTCTGTTATTAACTTTGATGAATCTCTCTCCAGCACTTGCTTGGACCCTTTTCCTCAGTCCTTAGCCACTCAGTGTAAGCACCCAGCTGGGGTCTTGCCTCCACAGTGACTTGGACGATACATCCTTTATCACAAAGTCCCTCGTCTACCCTCAGACCATCCTCCACTTCAGCCCATCTCACTAGACCTCCACCTTTAAAGTTCACTGTGTTTTCAGATGCCTACTCTTCCTTCACTCCTTATTCAGAGGAAGAAGTACCTTACTCCTTGCCAAATAAAGTCTCTGGATCTCATTCCTTCAGAAAAATCCTCTTCCTCAAATCTTCAGTGTTTTGCTATTCTCCTCTGCTTACAACCATGCTAACACTACTCTGATTGTACAAACCTTATCTCTTATTCTAATATATCTTTGAACTAGCCATACTCATTTTTTCCCCTCTTTTGATTCCAGTTTCTTATATATAATTTATTCCTCAAGATTTGCCAGCTATATTTTTAGTCTTTCACATATAAGGATTTTTTTCAAAGATTTTATGTATTTATTTTTAGAGAGAGGGAAGGGAGGGAGAGAGGGAAAGAAACATTAATGTGTGGTTATGCCTTGAGCGCACCCAACTGGGGACCTGGCCCATGACCCAGGCATATGCCCTGACTGGGAACTGAACCAGTGACCTTTTGGTTCACAGGCTTGGCACTCAATCCACTGAGTTACACCAGCCAGGGCCACATATAAGAACTCTTATTGTCAAATCTTACGGTCTTTTCTCAATACTCACCTTGATACCTGTGGCATTTGCCAAGTTTAATCAGTCCTTTCTCTCCCCTCCTCTTTCTCACCCTTCCTTTTCAACCCCCTGGACTTTCCTGTTCTCCCACTTCACTGCCCTCTTCTTCTCTATTGGTTTTCTTCATGGTTTCTCTTCATCTTCCCACACCATAACTCAAGATAGCTCATGAAGCTTAATCATCAACCTCCTGTTTTCTGGGTTTTTCTTGTCCTGGTCAACAGTTCCATCATTCTCTTGTGAATTGACTATTTCAGGCCCAGTTTTGAACTTTTCCAGACTCACTAGTCCATAGTTTTCTGATGTCCCTTCAGGATGAGCTCCCGCCACCAACATATTTTTGTAACCACAGAGAGGAGGCGTTGTTCTTAGGAATCTTAAACATTGTCGGAGCTTACAAATCTATTCCTTCAGCCATGTTGCTCTCCTTAGTGCACCAGAGGAAGAGATGGTGGCGGCTACCTTGTCCAACATTCCCACGTGAAAAGTTGAAAGGTGGCAGGCACCCATTGTTACCAGAGAATCAGAAATGAGAACTCAAGATTCCTAGTACCTTCCATGGGGTTGAGTCAAAATAGCCTGGTGAAAGCCATTTATTTTCTCATCGCACTTTTATAACTAACTTACATCTTGACATTTGTGCAAATCATTAAACATCTTTGAGTCTTATCTTCCACTCTCAGATAAGAAATTTTAGTGCAGTGGTCTCTTAATGTCTCATCAAACACTAATTTTTTACTTATTTTGATTCCTTTGACACCTACTGCAGGCCATCACCTCAGGATCACAGTCAACTGTGTAAAGCCAAATGATTCATTTTCTTTTTTTGGGAAATGTGAGTTTCTCTTTGGGATTTTCTTGTCCTGGTCAATGGTACCATCATTCTCTTGGGAATGAACTGTTCCAGGCCCAGTTTTGCACTTCTCCCTCCAGGATGTTTTCTGATGTCCCTCTAGGATGAGTGCCTGGTACCAGCATGTTCTTGTAACTACAGAGAACCCCTAGAGAGGGATTCATTAAACATTATTTCATTCATAGCAGAGACCAGTTCTTAGAGCACCATCTGTTTGGCCAGTCCCCAGGTCACTTGAGAGGCACTCTTGACATACCTTGTCCAGTCCCTCTTATTGCACACCATTAACCTCTCACCTGGGCTGTCTTTCTGCTGCTCAAGCTTGAGAAGGTACAGGACTGTATGAAGCCTAAGCACTTGCACTGGCTTACCCAACGAGGCCCTGAAGCAGACAAGCAGGCAAGGAGTAGACTCTGTAACATCCATTGGCTGACTCACCTATAGCCCTAGACACTATCTTGGCTGTCCCGCGATCTAACTACCAAAATGCTGCCCAAGTGCTAGGGAACTATTATCTTGTGGGATGAACTTGGATTAATAAGAGATGCAAGACAGAGAGTGTCTGGTAGATAAAACCAACTTTATTCTCCCCTTCCTCCATCAGATAGCTGGAAGTCAAAGTGATTCCATACAGTCTTTCCAGTAACATCCCATGTGGCTGAGCCATCATATCTGTTTGCTGTAAAGCTGCGGCCACTTGGCATTTGATTTCCCTCCTTGTCTATCTTTCTATTTTCCTTTCTCTAAGAATTTACACCCAAACAAAATCTTACCAAGTATGTTTTGCCTCAGGTCTCTACTTTTTAAGAAAACCAGGCTAAAACAGGTACTCAGAAATCCTCAATCCCTCTGTTACCTTCAATCCAGTCAATTATAAAAATCACTAAAGTTCTAGTTAGTTGTCCTTATGTTTTTCTCATTTATTCCTTCCTTTGCTTTTTGAAGTCACTATCTTAGTCCCTGCACTTATCACCTTACACCTGGAATACCACAAAAAATCTCTGTACTAGTTGAATTAGAGTTCTCCAGAGAAACAAAACCAATGGCATATGCAGTTCCAGTGTGAAGGCTGGAAGGCTCAAGACTCAGGAGAGCCAATGTTTCTGTTGGAACAGGAAAGCAGGAAAAATTGAGGCCCCAGCTAAATAAAGGCAGTCAGCCTGCAGGAAATTTCCTCTTACTTATGGGAGGGATGGCTTTTTTTTTGTTCTTTTCAGGCCTTCAGTTGACTGGATGATGTCCACCCACATTAGTGAGGGCTTCTACTTTATTTAGTCAGTCTGCCAATTCAAATGTTAACTGCATCCAGAAACACCCTCACAGACATGCCCAGAATAGTGTTTGACCAAGTGTCTGGGCACCTCATGGTCTGGTCAAGTTAATGCATAAAATTCACCATCACAATCATATTTTCCCCTTTGGTATCTGACCCCCCCCCCAAATCCACTGCAAACTACAGCTAGCTTAATCTTCTCAAAAATTTCATCTCTGTTTTCTTCAATAGACTTTAACAACTCATTATTTTTAGTATAAGGTCCCAATGTCTTTCCCCAGTATAAAATATTCTTCATTTTTATTTTTCCTACTAGTTGATACAGCCTAGCCCTTTATCATCTCTGTACATTTATTCCCTATTCCAGAAATACTCATTCGGTACTCATTTTTATTTCATGAACAAGCTACTCCTCTACCTCATTGTGCATGTCAACCCTCTCCTTCCCATTCTTCCCCACTGCCTATGTGAACTCAGTAAGGAAAGAACCCTTACTGTTTCATGCCCCCTTATGCAGTGCTAAGCATTAGTTGTGTATTGGGTAATAACCAGGCCCTCACCTTGATGTTGTGTGGACCCAACGCACAAGGCAGTTAGAGAGAGAAATGTAACTGTAGCTCAGCACTGAGGTTCTCACACCATAGAGGGATAGACCCTGAAGTGTTGTTGCGGCTCTTCACAACCCATGACATGCAGAAGTGTTTATCTGACCTGATGGAGTCCTCCTTCCCTGGGAGCTGAAAGTCAGAAGGAGAAACAAAAGAGGCAGAAGGGAGCTTCAACCACTCACTTCCATTCTTGATCTCCTGCTATCTCTTACTCTGTGTTTGCTAATGAAGTAGCAATCTGAAGCGAAGGCAGACTAAACCAAGTCTAAGCAGTTTTTCTCACCAGTCTTCAAACCCGAACCAAACTATGTGGTCTGCAATATTTTCAATAAGTAATAAATAGTATCTGTTAAATAAAGGAGGAAAAGTGAATGAATAAAGCCCTTATCTTCTCCAAAATCAAATCATACCTTTTCATAAAACTTTCTCAAATCCCTTCTTACTATAGACCAAAATGAGCTCTCCTTTATTTCTTTGGCAGTGTTGTATATATGCTTCATGTGATCCTTAATGATCTGAATCCTTGTTTTGAAATCATTTCTGGAGATAAATGTTTTGCCTATGCAACCATATTACAAGCTTATTAAAGACAGATTATGTTTTACACTTCTTCATTTTCCAAGAGTTAATAAAATGTTTACAAAAAATAAGTTCTCAAATATCTCCTTCCTTCCTTCCTTCCTTCCTTTTTTTTCTCTCTCTTTCATTTAAATGATGCCATATACTTTAATCCAGTGTACATATTCATCTACAAATATCTCCACACTTGTTCAGGACAGTGACCATGATTTATTTGTCTTTGTATCCTTAACAAGTGGCTTGTAGAAGTTAAATAAACTGGTAATCTTACACTTACCTTACATGGCACTGATGCTATCAGTCAGATGAATGACAATCATGAACAACTCCATCCTTACGGTTCTGGACAATCTGTACAGCAGAATTCCAGTGTAGTACTGTAATTCAGCTCAAGCATTACCTCATTTCTCTCTGGGTTTTACTCCAGTTATAAAATATTAGAGATAAACTTTATTAAATTGTGTCCACTGCCCTCATTTTCAATGAGGGAACTGAAGCACAGACTGTTAAATTGTTCTGCTCATTACTGGTGAATCCAACCTTACATCTTAAAACAGTCTTCTCTCCAAAACAGAATGTTGGTTCTATGTTTGCAAACTTGTCTTGATTAGCAAGTGACAGAACATTAACAATATTTTGTGTCTTGACAGCAAACTACCAAGTGACCTATTGATCATTAATAAAAGCACAGTCTTTTGATCAAAAATGAGCAGCCCTTTGGTTGTGGGGATGGGGTGGGGAGAGTCTTATGAATGTGGCGCAGCAAAGTACCACTTGGCTAGAGTAAGTGTTTATATAGAGAAGGAATAAAAAGATATTATCTATAATTTGATTATACATAACAAAAAATCATCCTCTTGCTGATTTAGTTTTTAAAAATATTTATTTTCAAAACTAAACTACTTTTTCAGATTGAGCTACTTTTTCTGATTCAGTCTTCAAGCTGTAGAAAAACAGAAATTATCTTCAAATGTCTGCCTGTGCACCAGTGAACTATTTGAAGAAGACAACAAGCTATCTAAGCTTGCCACCAAAAAACTACTTCTAAGATAAAGTATGTCCTGTTACAGCAAACATCAAATAGAACTTTCGGATATTGGGTATTTGTTGTCAATCTTGAATTCAATTTTCTGTTCTTAGGTTGGGTCAGGAAGAACAAAACACATTCACTAGGTATCTCGCGAGGTCAAACACTCTTTTCTAAAAAATAAAGTAAAAGTCTTCAGCTGCCCTTCGAATGTTATTGTTAACTTGAAATTCAGAGACATTTTTCCTCTTTTTTTTCCCCGTTTCAACTTCAGAGCCTTGCTCTTCTCTACCAGCTACTTCTGCCTCTTCTCAATGCTCTTCTCCCTTTTCCATTACTGACAGCATCTGAAGATGGTCGAACCGACAAATGTCGTCAACAAAAACCTCTAGTAGTTAACACATACCAAGAAACTAAGTTGATCCTGAAGCATGGTGACATGGTTGGAGAGGCTGTTTTAGTTTAGCTCAATGGAAGAAGATTGGTTTTGATTTTCAATAAAATGTCTTGAGACTTTTTTCCCACTCCTCCACATCAGAAGGTTTATACTTTACTATGTAGAGCTAGTTATATTTTCCTATTTTATTTATTATTTTATTATTATTGTTTTTGTCCTTTCCTGTAATTGTTAACTAGCACCTAGTACTGATGACTTTTCTTTTAAATGCAGTGAACATTATTTTACTATAACATTTTAATTACAACTATTTATTGCAATAGTTTAATTACCTTAAAAGTAAAGCAAATTCCACCAAATGTAGATAGGCAGCTTACCTATGTCAAATACACAACTTATGTAAAAATCAAAGGATCTGGAGTCAAATCAATGAGGTAAGAAGCAGCCTGCAGCAAGTGAAAGTAAGATTGCCATGTTTTGCAGTTACAGGTGGCCATCAAGGTCATCTAGTCAAACTACACTGGTTTGTAATTGTAATTACACTGGTTTGACTTGTAATTTTTAAACCTGAGGTCCATAAAGTTTAAATGCGGAACTTAGACCTACAAAATTAGTCACAGGCAGCAATTGGACTGAACTCTGTCCCCTTGACTCTCAGAGTGGAAGAATGATGATCGTGAAATAGTGAGCACGCTCTCTGCTGCTGGGAAGCAGAAGCAAGCGTCCTGGGAGAGCACTGGGACTAGAGAGATAGAACTCCAGTCCCCGGATGTAACTCCAGAGGAGCGGTGTGTGTCATGACGCCATCACAGTTCCACTTAGCTTCCACTATCACAGTAATCCAGTAAAGCCCCTTTGAGTAATCTTATGGGCATGCAAATCCCAGCCTCAATCGTGGGAATAAGCTGAAAAAAAAAAAAAAAGAAAAAAAAACACTATTATCTGCATGGCTTCTGAGCATCCCTAAATATGGCCTGGCTATTTGAAGAACATAAAAACCAAAAGGAATTTTGGCCAAGTAGGAAGTCCACAGAGCAGCTATATAGCAAAATTCAAATGGTCTGATGCAGTAAATGGGCTTCTTAATCTTTCAGTCCACCCATCCACAAATGCTCATACATATACCAGACTACATTTGGGGGTTTCCCTGTGACTTCTCATCTAACATATCAGAAAACATTAGAGATGGTTACTCAGGCTGTGCTCCTATCCATACAGAAATCAGAAGGGAGACCATTTATAAGCATTTCCTACAAATGAAAGAACACGAGGTAGCCATATCTGGCTCTGACCCCTGGTAACCCCAGCACAGGATGCTTTCTACGATAGGCATAGGCAGGGAACATGATTTTTTTTTTTCTGTAAAGGATCAGATAATAAATATTCTAGGCTTTCTGGGCCATGTTGACTCTACTAAAAACACTAAATTTTGCTGATATAGCATGAAAGTGTCCCTAAACACTAAGTAAATGAATGAGTATGACTGTGTTCCAATTGAACTTTACTCATGGACCCAAAACTTGCATCTCAAATAATTTTCATGGATCATAAAATATTATTCTTTTTTGACTTGTTTAAACCATTTAAATATATAAAAACAACTCAGCTCTGAAGCCATTCAAAAATAGGCAGCAGTCACATGTGGCTCATAGGCCATCGTTTGCCACTCCTAGTCATAGGGACATTTTGTAGAATATTTGGTCATTATTTTCTGCGAGATAATCCAAATATCACTAACTAGTGCTTCAACAATTCCAAATAATCTTAAGGCCCTTTTGTGGTTTGAACATACACAGCCACTTATATGAAGTTCACACATTTCATTTCTTGGGTGATATGTACTAAGACTCAGAGAGTAACCCCCTGGAACTAGACTTCTGAAATTTGGTGGTTAAATTCCACTCTAGGTTTGGAGTTCGGTGATGTTTTGAGACAAACACATGTAGAGGGCATTCAGAAGAACTATGCCAAGGGTGCATTTTATGGCTCCAACCAACCTGTCCTCTCAACAAAACACCCATCTAAAGGCACTTCTACAGTAAATCCCGATCATATATTATTGTGTGTGGAAGACTAGAGAGGGCAAACTGGAGACATGGTGATGCTGCAGTTAACATGTGATCACTTACAAGTTTCTAAATAGGCCATCACAACATGGATTAATCATTTGTGAATATATTGTCAGCATAAACAACTATAATAAAGAACTTAAAAAAGCAAAATCCCCCAAAATTCTGTTTGAGAATCTTAGAATATAGGTCATTATTTCATTTTCATTTTTTTTTACCAGTGACTAACACAAGTGGAAAAATGAAAATAAGATCCATCTCTGTAATTTCTGTTTATTCTTTGAACATCTGAAGTGTGGGCTGTAAATGTTTCTTTGTTTTTCTAATTCAGATTTGATTGAATACCTGTTCTGTCAAGCACCTTCTCACTGCAGATACAAAGGTAGATACAGCATCATTTCACTCTTCAAGTTGTTCAGAATCTCCCTGGAAGGCAGTCAGACCTATGCAAACCGAGGCCACTGACTGCCCCAAGCATCTCCGTTTCTCCTGTCCCTCTCCGGTTTAACCAGCCCGAGTCCCTGGCCCCCCAGCATTTCCTCAGTGGTCTATGGATTCTTTTCCTCAGTGTCTACTACCTGCTATGGATCTCTTACAAATTCCCAAAGCCGATGTCACAAAGACGAAGACTCAGCTGGGAAGGATCCCAGGGAACCTAGAGCCAGTCCTAAACCGATGACTTAGCACAGACTGCCCATATTCATCCTCAGCACCAAAATAACACCCAAAGGGGAGAAAACACAGAGCCTGTGTTAAGATATCAAATAAACATTGCTAGCCAATGACTACTATTTGAAATTGCAAACTGATGCAAGTAAGGAATGGGTCTGGCAGATTTAACTCATTTCAAGGTAGGCAAACCTTTATTACAGTTCTAATATGATTCCCACCAGAATCACACCCTAGACTGAAAGATATAAAGGATAAAACCCTAGCTCTAGAGGATCCATCTTCCTAGACTTTTCTAAGCCAGGAGTCTACTATAATTTTGCTCTGGTCCCAGCAGGAGCTTAAGGAATCAACTTTTGAAGCATCATGAAAGAACTTTGCCTTGCTACAAAGAAGTATATAGTTTCCCAGCAGCTGCAGAAGGGAAATTCACCCCCCACCCACCCCCGCACACACACACCTCACTCTCCCTGGAGGACACTTGCACAGAAAACTCTGAACGGCAAAGGAAAAAACAACCCATTATTTTCTAAGTCAACAGTGTGGGTTTACTTCCTACTAAGGCATCAGCAAATCCTTAGGAGAAATGGTGTCACTTTTATTTTACTAAAACTGTGGGTGAGGTTAGTTGTAGGTAGAATTGTAAAGGAGAAATTTACCTTCAGTGTTGCCCACCCTCCTCTCTGGGCTTCTCTCCTTTTTGGCACTTAGCGCTTCCTGCTCTTCTCCTACCCCGCAAAGAACTTTCAGCCCTTAAGAAAAGGATGACCACTGATGGACTCCATGGAATTGAAAGTCAAGGTTGACTTTGTCTCTGCCAATCCTGTCCTTAACCTATTCTGGGAAGAAAGTAAGAAAAAATGTTACAAATATCTAGAAATGCAAAATAAAATGTAACAAACATCCTTTGAAAAAATATAAAAAGATTATTCAACTAAATGTATTCTTACCACACAATTCAGCAATTATACTGAACTGTTTGGTATTTACCCAAAGGAGCTGCAAACTTATGTCCACACGAAAACCTCTACATGGATAGTTATAGCAGTTTATTCATAACTGCCAAAATGTTGAAGCAACAAGATACTCTTCAGTAAATGAATGAATGAATAAATAAGCTGTGATACATCCTGACAATAAATGTCTAAAAATAAATGAGCTATGGAAAAAACATAGAGAAACCTTAAATGCATGTTACCAAATGAATCCGAGAAGGCTATATATTGTATGATTCCAACTATATGACCCTTTCAGAATAGCAAATCTATGGAGAAAGTTAAAAAACAATGACTGCTTGCCAGGTGTTGGGTATAAGAACGAATAGGTGGAGTTCAGATCATTGTTAGGGTAGTGAAAATTCTCAGTATGATACTATAATGGTGGACATGTGTTACTATCCATTTGCCCAAACCCATAGGATGCACAACACCAAGCATACATCCTACTGCAAACTATGGGCTTTGGGTGATTGTAACGTGTCAGTGTGGGTTTGCCAGTTGTAACAAAGGCACCACTCCGGTAAGTGACGTTGCTAATGCAAGGAGCATGTGTGTAGATAGAGTGTATGTGGGAAATGGCTGTGCCTTCTGCTCAATTTTGCTAGGAACCTAACACTGCTCTAAAAACAATAACATATAGTCTTTTTTAAAAATGGTATATTCAAGAGGAAAAGAATATAAGGGGACTAAATGGTAATGGAAAAAATACAATAAAGATTAAAAACTAAAAAGAAAAATAAATACATTCAATCGAGAAATTACAACCACTGTGTCCTTTCACATTCATCAGAATGGCAAATGACAAAACGCTTGACAATGCAAGCGTCACCAAGAATGTGGGAAAATAGAGCTCTTCTCCCTGCTGTTTGGAGTGCACCTTGGAGAAACCACTTCAGCTGCAATTTTCAAACTCTAGTTAGGTGGGAAAGGCACACTCTGGCACTCAGGAATTCCACCCTGGAAACGTTGCCCAGAAACCTGTCAAACTTAGGCACAGGAGCTGGAGTTAGAAAAGCTTGTATCAGCAGTGGGTGGAATAGCAAGGGATTGAAAACAAGCTAAACCTTCATCAGCGCGAGAATGAACAAATATTTTGGGTGTCTGATCCCCTTCAACACTAATCCTACAGGTGTTAATATGGTTGATTCTTACAAACATAACAGCAAGTTACAAAAATGTACAGTATAATTTTTCTTATATAAAGTTTAAAGATGTACAAAACTCTTGTATATTTTTAGCAATACTTTTACACATCACAGTGCAGTTAGGTAGAAAAAATATAATTATCACTAGTATTGACAACCACTGTTTCCTAAGTGGGATGATCTGAACATGTGTAGTCATTAGATTGTTTTTGTACTGTTTGACATGTTTTAGTTCACATGATTAATTTTCTCTATTTTATTGATAGGTATCCATGAAATATGTGTGTTTATATATTTTTCCATGATATAGCATTTAAATAAATGAACAAATATTTTAAATGCTGACATGTTGATTTGCTTTAAAAATCATTACTGTATTTTTAAACCAGAGAAGCTTTTAGCAATGGAATTTGGAAATAAAACCTCCCTTGCCTTTAAATAATATTGCTCATTTTCTTTATTTCTTTGACTTGTAATCAGAGACAAATCTGGATGTGTGAATCTTAGTTCTCCCCTAGGTACTTATAGTTACCACCAAATTGCTTACACTCTCTCATGGGCTCCAAACGCATTGCCTCAAGCTTATTGCCTAGTGGGTTTACTTCTTAAATTTTTTGTTCTAACTGATATTCTAAGAGTCAAGGACATGTGGACCTAAAAATGAAATAACCAGAAATTCTGTGCTTGGATACTCCCAGGACCAAGCCAGTCCTTCCAGTCTTTCACTCATCTCTTCCTGCCCCCTCTCCTTTCTCTATCTCCTTCACATAGAAAGGGGAATGAAGACGTAGGAACTAGGCAGCCCTGGCCTCCATGCAGTCCTTGTGCACAGTGTCAGCCATTAGCTCACGCACTTTGTATTTGACTGTTAAGTCTCTAGGAGCAAGCTGGTTGCTGGGCAATTTCTGCTCGTTCATCTCAGCATCTACCACCCCAGATTAATCACGATTCACTACTAAGATACAGGAATTAAAGTTATCATTCCTATGAAATGTCCTATAAATAATAATCTCTGTTCCCAATAAAGTTATACAAGTTGAGGCTGCTTATTATTTTTCTAACTGGTTCAAACATCTTACATTCCCATGAGTCATTTGGTCATTAGCAGCCCGTAGCTTCTGAACAGAGCTGCGTGGTGAAACAGGCCACAGAAACCTAATTAGTACCACTGGGAATCTGGAGGTGCATAATACCTCTCTCTGGATGTCTGACTGAAGCATTCTATTTCTCTATGCTGGAGGTAGGAGGGAAGCTTGTATATTTTACTCTTTTACATGATCAGAAAAATGGCAACAGGGGCCAATTCTGCTAAGATCCCTAAATTTCTTACAAGTTTCCTGGTTAATCTGAAGGAACTGGTTCACAGTATGTGCAAATGTTTAGTTGTTTTTTGCAATCCTATTTGTAAAATTGTGTTTCTGTGTTTTCAACATTTAAAAAAATGAAAAGAATTGAAATATTAAGGTCTTCGAATATAAGGGCTTGATAAAGTAAACAATGGCACATTCATATAATAGAATATTACACATTTTAAAGTAATATTTGTGCACTTAACAGCATGGCTCAGTTAGCTGAGTGTCATCTAGCAAAGCCAAAGGCTACCTGTTCGATGCCCAGTCAGGGCCCATGCCTGAGTTGCAGGCCTGGTCCCCAGTTGCAGTTCATGTGAGAGGCAAAAAATCAATCTTTCTCTCACACATAAGTGTTTCTCTCCTCTCTTTCTCCCTCCCTTCCCCTTTCTCTAAAAATAAATAAATAAAATATCTTTTTTAAAAAATGAAACAATGGTGATATATATCTTATTTTAGAATTATTTTGATGGGTTTTTACTTCCTTAAGAGTACAGGGCCTTCCTTGGACAATGTACTCTGATGCTTGTGGTAAACATATTTATTATTAGGGTGTTTTTCAATTTCTTTGAATAGATGATTCTCTCACTGAAAAGAGATAAAGCATTTTTTTAAAATAGTGGCTTGATGTCAAAATGGCTTAGCATGTGTGAAAAATTAGGTTTGCCTTTCCTCTAGCATTAATTTATTAGTAGCATAATTACTTAGGATATTAATAAAATGTACTAGGAATTTTTTTACTTTTATTTTATTAAAATCTAATTTTTGTGATTCTCTTGCTGTTTTCTTTTTTTTTTGCTCTAATTAACCTTATGTCTTTTCCTTAATCATCTTTTAGTTGCACTCACATTTCTTTCTGATTCTCTGCATACACTAGTAGTTCAGGGTTAAAAATAAGATATTCTTCATTTTCAAATATAAACCAATGGCTTAAAACTACTCAGGGTTGGGGCATTTTTTTCCTTTGGATCTGTGATTGGATCTGTCCTGTCTTAGAGGCCTCTCTGTCATGGGTGAGGACATGGCTCCTGCAAAGAAGATGGGCTGAGAAGGTTCCGGAGGATTGCATGTCACCTGCCCTTCATGATCCTGGCGGCTGCGTCACAGTTTCTCTCTTGTTGTGATTTGCGTAGGACACACTTGGTGAGACCCAGGAAATCTAGAAATGAAGTCATATGGTGGAGAGAATGTGTAGTGGGAAACAGAGTAGTCAATGTGAAGAAATGGCAGCATTGTTCTAAATCTCTCTGAACAAAAGAATATGTACACCGGATGGCAAACTGGACACAAGCATATGAGTGTCGGCATTATGGAAGGAAGACATATGTATATAATGTATGTGGGAGAGCTTTCAGTTATCTCTAGTGTTTTGAAAAATGTGAGAGAAACCACAATAGAGAGAAAACCTAAAAGGGAGAGCTTTCAGTTATCTCTAGTGTTTTGGAAAATGTGAGAGAAACCACAATAGAGAGAAAACCTGAAAGGGAGAGCTTTCAGTTATCTCTAGAGTTTTGAAAAATGTGAGAGAAACCACAATAGAGAGAAAACCTAAAAGTGTAAGGAATATAGGAAAACATTTAGTTCTTCAACTTCACTGCAAATACTTGAACCCACACTGAAGAGAAATTCTATCCATGTGAACAATATGAAAAAGTCTATAGATATCACCAAACTTTTCAAACACATGAAAGGGCTCACACAAGCAAGAAACCACATGAATCTAAGCAATGTGGTAAAACTTTGGGTTCTTATCTAGGTTTCTAAACACATGAAAGAACTCACACTAGAGAGATGCCCTATGCACATAATGAAGGTGGAAAAGTCTTTGCATGTTATCAAAAAATTTGAAGATATGAAAGAAAATTCACTGGAGAAAAGCCCTATGAATGTAAGGAATGTGGTAAAAGCCTTTGGGTGGTCTCAGAGTTTTCAAACATATGAAAGAAATTCAACTGGACAGAAACCCTATGAATGTGAAGAAAGTAGGATAGCCTACAGCAGTTATTTTTAACTGGCATGCTCTAAGAATTTTTAAAATATACAATACCATGCCCTGGCTCATGTGGCCTGAGAACCAAAGGGTTGCTGGTTCAATTCCCAGTCAGGGCACATGCCTGGATTGCAGGCTGGGTCCCCATTTAGGGCATGTAAAAAGCAACTGAATCTCTCTCACATTGATGTTTCTCTCCCTTTCTTTCTCCCTCCCTTCCCCTCTCTCTAAAAGTAAATAAATAAAAAGAAAAAACATCTTAAAAAAAACATGCAATATCTGACCCTTTAGTCCAGGGCACTGACCTCTTTCCTCTTATATTGTCAAATTAGTAAAATGACAATAGCTAACACAATAGCCATCTGGTATGAGTGCCCTGTCTTAAACCATAAATACATAGATTATATAACAGAGTTGCATTTTATTGGTCACATCACATAATAAATTTGCATCTGATTGGTTAATTCTTGGTACCAGGAATTCTTATACACAAATATAGGCACCTGACTTTTTAAAAAGTCACTTTGGAGAATTAGAGACTTCCAGCCAAGATAGAGGCATAGGTAGGTATGCTCTGCTTCCTCATGCAACCAAAAGAAGGACAATAGTAAATTTAAAAGCAAACAAAAAAATAACCATAACTGCCAGAAAATCAAAGTGTATGGAAGTCCAACAGCCAAGGAATTAAAGAAGAAACATTCATCTAGATGGTAGGAGGGATCGGGGGATGGAGACTGGCAGCTGGGTGGAGAGGATGTGCAGCAAGGCAGCAGCTGGCATACTGGGCAGTCCCACATTCACGTGTGGATAAGTCAGGAGGAACAACTGGAGAGCAAGACAGGCCATGCCACCCAGAGTTCCAGTGTGGGGAAATAAAGCCTCAAAACCTCTGGCTGTAAAAACCTGTGGGGGGGTTGAGGCGTCGGCAGGAAAAACTTCCCGTCTCACAGGAGATTCTGTTGGAGGGACCCACAGGGTCCTGGAACACATAGAAACCCACCCACCTGGGAATCCACACCAGAAGGGCCTACTTCACTTATGGGTAGTGGAGGGAAATGACTGGAAGTGACTGAAAGTGTGGCGAGAGCCGAGCAAGTGACATTGTTCCTTCTCAGACCCCTCCTGAACATTCAGTGCCACAGCTCAATGAAGTGAGTTGGCCTACCCTGGTGAACACCTAAGGCTCTGCCCCTTACAATGTAACAAGTGTGCCAAGACAAAGAAATATGGCTCAAGTGAAAAAACAGGTCAAAACTCCAGAAAAAGGACTACATGATGAGGAGATAACCAACCTATCAGATGCAGAATTCAAAACATTGGTAATCAGGATGCTCACAGAAATGACTGAGTACAGATGCAAAATAAAGGAAGAAGTGAAAGCTATACAAAATAAACGAAAGAAAAAATATACAGGGAACCAATAGTGAAGGGAAAGAAACTAGGACTCAAATCAATGATTTAGAATAGAAGGAAGAAATAAACATTCAATCAGAATAGAATGAAGAAACAATTCAAAAAAAAAAAATAAGGAGAGGCTTAGGAACCTCTGGAACAACTTTAAACATTCCAACATTTGAATCATAGGAGTGTCAGAAGGAGAAGAGGAAAACCAAAATATCGAAAACTTATTTGAATAAATAACGAAGGAGAACTTCCCCAGTCTGGTGAAGGAAATAGACATGCAAGTTCAGGAAGCTCAGAGAGCCCCAAAGAAGTTGGATTCAATGAGGAACACACCAAGACACATCATAATTAAATCACCCAAGATTAAAGATAGGAAGGGAATTTTAAAAGCAACAAGAGAAAAGGATAGAGTTACCAAAAAAGGAGTTCCCTTAAGACTATCAGCTGATTTCTCAAAAGAAACCTTACAGGTAAGAAGGGTCTGGAAAGAAGTGACCAGAGTCAAGAAAGGCAAAGACCTGCATCCAAGATTACTTTATCCAGCAAAGCTATCATTTAGAATGGAAGGGAAGATAAAGTACTTCCCAGATAAGGTAGTTAAAGGAGTTCATCATCACCAACTCCTTATTATATGAAATGTTAAAGGGACTTATCTAAGAAAAAGAAGAAGATCAACACTATGGACAGTAAAATGACAACAAACTCATAGCTATCAACAACTGAACCTAAAACACAAAAACAAGCACAAACTAAGCAAACAGCTAGAATAGGAACAGAATCACAGAAACAGAGATCACGTGGAGGGTTATCAGTGGGGAGGGGTAGGAGGAAGAATGGGGGAAAAGGTACAGAGAATAAGTAGCATAAACGGTAGGTAGAAAATAGACAGGGGGAGGTTAAGAATACTATAGGAAATGGAGAATCCAAAGAACTCACATGTATGACCCATGGACATGAGCTAAGGAGGGAAATGCTGGACAGAAAGGGGTGCAGAGAAGAAGGGGATAAAGGGGAGAAAAAAATGGGACAACTGTATGAACATAATAACATATATTTAAAAATAAAGGTAACTTAATTTGAAAAGTTGCTTTGTAGTAAAAAGTATATGTAATTATTATTTTTTGTAAATCAATCAAAGTTATACATATTTTTTGTCAGATTAGCAAAAATATATTTTTGGTGTGTTGCAGAACTTTAGTAATCAGTTTATGTATGTCATGAGATGAAAAAGGTTAAAAATTGCTGGCCTACAGGTGTTATAGTACCTTACCAAGAAACAGAAAGACTCACACTGGAGGGAAACCCTGTGAATGTGAGCAATGTGGTAAAGCCTACAGAAATCGCAGTTCCTTAAAAACACGAAATAATTCACGCTGGAGAGAGAAGCCTTATTATGTAAACGATGCAATGAAGCATTTAGTTGTCTCAGTTATCTCCAAAAACATAAAAGAAATCACACCAGAAAGAAACCATATGAATGTAAAAATTGTAGTGAAGCATTTAGGCATCCCAGAGAGCTTCAAAAATATGAAAGGTCTCACTGGAGAGAAACCATTTGACCGTAAACAATGCGGTAAAGCCCCTGTGAGATCCCAGTTCCTTACAAACACATGAAAGAAGGCACCTGGGGGAGAAACACTGTGAATGTAAGGAATGTTGAAAAGCCTTCGTTCACCATGCAAATTTTTAAAGGCGTGACAATGTCCTCTGGAGAGAAACCGTATATAGTCAATAGAATTACAGAATTCAGCAGAGGCTTCAGTTATCCCAGTTCCCTTCCAACACAGGAAAGGACTCACTGGATAAAACCTCTTGAATGTAAACAGTGTGAAAAAGACCCACACCATTATGTGTGAAGACTTCCGTGGACAAGAAATGAAATGTAAGTAACACGGGAAAGGTTGATAGAAATTAATCCATGTGTAATGTGCCAGAAAACTTTCAACATGAAAGGGTTCATACTAATGTTGTACATATATTGTGCTTATTGAACCTCTGTGTAGAGTACATCATTGGACTGTGATTTCTACTAGTGTCAGAAGTGAGTATTCACACAGGATAATTCGGAGAGTTGTCTTGCAACAACAGTATGTAGATTAACAAGTAGTGCTTCTGCCTTAAAATATTTAATAATACTTTCTCTCCATTTGGAAGTCTGTTAGGTATATGGGTGAATTAAAGTGTATTTTTATATGCAGTTAGGTTATCTCTTTATTAAGTTTTATTTGTTCTGTGTTAATGGGCCATTGAAAAAACAGTTGATGTTTGGATTTTCCTAGTGACCTAGTGGCAGAGGGATAAAATTCATCCCTCTGACAAAGCTCCTTTTGGGGGGTAATGGAAATAGGGGCATTTTTCTCTTTTCCATACTAAAAACAAATGGATTAAATTTTATGTGTGGAAAAAACTGCTCAAGGACTTTGAAAAAGATTTCATGATCAGCTGCTTCTCAGAATTTCCCCCAGGATGGGGAGGAAAGGAGTGGGGAGAGAGAGAGAAACAAATGAATGAGAGAGAATGTGTTATGTGTGCAATAAATTTGGTTGGGACTAAATGTTCTCATGGGGTTTGTAAATATGTTCTCGAAGGAAAATTGGAATGAAGTGACTTCTTCCCAGCCTGTCCTGCTCCTTAAATACTAAGTAATAAAGAAAAGCTATGGACAGGTTCTTAGTTACTAGACCTCATATACAGAGATTACAGATAAACCTCACGAATGCCTTCTTTGAACCAAGATGAGGAGTGAAGATGAACTTGAATAGAATGCAACATGGTCAGCATAGAAGTAGTTTATTGAAAACAGAGTATTAGGATTCCTCCAGGTAACATGGACCTGACTTTGAAAGAGAAGGGCTTTGCGATTAGGAGACAGACCAGTGGAAAAGATTAGACCTCCAGGTTTAGTGGCACCCTTCCTCACCCATTATCAATTTACTTTGGTGATGTGTTCTCACTTCATACAGATAGGTTTTTCCACATGAGACATACATGAGAGTTTCTATGTGGGTAGCCCGGAAGTGGGACTTTTTAATTAGAGGTCTTTAAGTTCATGGGTTTTATTCAATAAAACCCAAGAAAGAACACCCAACCCAAATGACAGTTTTCTAATGACAGTAAGTTAAGTTAAATTTTTCCAAAGTGGTACTGCTGTGTATTGACTTGTGTAGCTCCCCAAATCACGTATCAGAGGCATTACTCCCAGTCCTCAGAATGTGGCCTATTTGAAAACAGAGTCATTGCAGATGTAATTAATTGAGGTCATACCGGAGAAGGATGAGCCCCTTCTAATGTTCCTGGTGTGGTGTCTTTATAAAAGGGGGAACTCTGAACATAGACACACACACTCAAGGAGAACAGCATGTAAAGATAAAGGCAGAGATTGATGTGATGCTTTTCCAAGCCAAGGAATGCCACTGACTGACACAGCAAACCACTAAAGCGAGGTGAGAGGGCTGAAACAGATTCTTTCTCACAGCCCTCAGCTGAGCTACCTGGAAGTCTCAGACTTTCAGCCTCCAGAACTCTGAGACAATAAATTTCTGTTGTTTCGGTCACCAGTGGGTAGGCAGTGTTTTGTTATATCAGCTCTAGTGGACTAAGGCAAGCACTAAAAACAAATATGCTCTTTGGCTGCCTTTATTACGTGTTATCTACAATACGGTCTACGTCACAGAGCAGAACCGCAGATGCTAACAGCTGATAGGAAACAACCCCCTGGGTTTCTTTAATTTTGTCATTTATCTTACTGAAATATGACCACCTCTAGCTGCCACAGAACCTAGAGACAAAGATGTTGTGAAGAAATGGATTTCTAAAATTCTTGCAGGTTAAAATAAGGCAAGTTTTTGAGATATTATTAAAATGAAAAACAAGGAAAGAAAAGGTGAGAGCTTGAGGAGAAAAGAGTCTGTCTCCATGGTTACTGCAGTGTACTTTCACTCGTCCATGCATTTTCCTCTATACTTCTGGCAAACCCTTTCTTTTAGCTCCTCACCCATCCACTTTTACCCTGCTGTTGTTCATACTTCCACCAGCCTTCTACATACTCATTTCTTATCACACTCCCTTCATTTTCCTCCCAGTACTCTCTTACACACGTTTTAACTAATCTCTTTCCAGTGCTGCAGATATAGTTGCCATTAGCTTCCATGGGAGCAAAAGTGTGTGCAGAGGTAGATGGGGGATTAGTTTTGCTGGTCCCATTAAACTACTGGGTTTCAAGTGTGTCAAGAAGGTGATGAAGGAATTTAGGGCTTGGTTTTTGGCAGCAAATTTCTACACTAACTTTTGCTGGATTTAGGGAAGTTCGAACCACTTGAGTCCTTAAGCCAGGCTTGGATCAATCCAAGGAAGATTGGATTAGACAAAGAAGGAAGTCGATAATCGTAGGAATTGAAAAGGATGAGGAATCGAAGATATTAAATGTGTCAATGTCAATAACAATGGTGATAATTAAAACTCACTGAACACTCATATGCTTAGTACATTGTCTTCTTAAGAACCCGTGACACCAATAAATGTTTTCAAAACAATGTTATCATATTTTTAAAATATATATCTGTAACTTCCAGAAAATGATCTGAGTGCAGACAATAGATTATTTTATTTTCCTGATTTTTTAAAAAATGTTAAAAAAATTTTTTTATTGATTGATTTTTAGGGAGCTAAAGAGAGAGGGGAATATCAGTTTGTTGTTCCACTTGAATTACGGATTCATTGGTTGTTTCTTGTATGTGTCCTGACTGGGGATGGAACCCGCAACCTTGGAGTATTGGAACAACACTCTAACCTGCTGAGCTACCTGGCCAGGACCTATTTCCCTGATTGTTCAATAGGTATTTGCTAAACAATTTTTTAAATTATTGAATTTCCCTAGAGACATTTCTTTTTAAAAAACTCTTCTACTCATCAGACAAAATGATTTAAAATTCCAGGAATTTTTTCACATGAGATACTTTATGTGCTTTCTCATGGTGATACAGACAGGATGTTAAACCCATAGTTTCATTTTCAAAACTTATTTCAAAAGCATTTAACCCGAGGATGATGAACTTAGTGGTAAGTCTTCTGGAAGTTATCGACCTCTGTCTCTGAGTTGTCAACTTCTGCCCAGTTACAGTGGAAATCACCCACCACAGCCACACTGTGGTCCATTAGCCATAGTTGTAGGAATTTGGACTAACTGGGTATGTCTGGGAGAGGGGGCTTCTGACCAATTGGAAATTCCAGGAAAATTACAAAAAAAAAAAAAAACTTTAAATGCCCATTGATTCAACCAACATTTTATAGACACCAAGTTTCTGGCAGGTTCTCTGTAGTGTTCTAAAGATTAAAGTGAGTAAGATATACCCCCTCTACCCCCATCCTTGAGTAACTGATTCCCCAACTGGAGAATTATAGCCCAGAGAAGAAGAACTATGAACCTTATAGAGCACTCTAAATAAATCTTCAAAAGTACTTCCAAAAACCAAAATGCTGTATTTTCTACTCAGGGACACTGTTTTACATATCAATTCCTCCCAACTAAAAAATGGCCATTAGAAATTCTGTAGAAAAAGTAAGTTTATTTCTCTGAACATATTAACCCTTTTTAGTTTTTACTTAGCAAACCCCTAGCCTTTACTATATGCTAGACTTGTGCTCGCTTCGGCAACACATATACTATATGCTAGACTTTGCTGTAGTCACTTTAAAAAAGTTAACACATTGTTCATTATAACAACTCTGTGAAGTATGTATTACTATTTTCACCATTTTATAGATGAGGAAATTGAGGACCAAAGCTAACAAGTAACCCACTCAGGTTTACGTAGCTAGCAAGTAAGTTACCTTTAAGTAAGGTAATAAAGTAAATGGTAAAAACAAACTATATTAAAACAAAAAGAAAAATAAATCATATTCCTTGTTAAATTGAATCAGAACAAGAAAAAAATTTAATTCCATACTAATTAGGATAAAATGTTCTGTCCTTGACATGTTCGAATGTGTGAGAGAGAATAAAATGTGGGAAAATGGAATATTTTCTAAGAAAACCAGGTTATCCTGTTATTCCCTTCAGATTAGGTAAAGAGCAATCAATGAATCTATGTGAATCTTTCTTGGATCTATTTAAATGTTTGGCCTCTGTGTCCTCTTTGGGGTAAGACATTTAATCACTAGTTCATGTGATAAATATCATTAATACATATTTATTCATCTAAAAAAAATAGGGATAAAAACGGTACCTACATTATAGGATTATGAAAGAGTTTATAATATAATGGTATGAGATCCAGGTAGGATACCACAGTACTAGAAAGTTATATGTACCAATCAGTACACTCTTCAAAATAGTTCTTATGCTTTGCTCTGAATAAAATATAGCTATTAAAAAAGGAAACCTTAACATCTTCACAATTCAAAAGTAAATACCAACATGTAAATAAGTCAATAAACCACTGTGTAGTTAAGGACAGTTTCCCAAACTTCCTCAGGCCGCCAAAAAAAAAAAAAAAAAGAGGTTACTTTTCTCGGATTAGCAAATTGGCTTCCTGATCTCGATAACAGTAGAGGTCTTTTGTGTGTGTTTTTTATTTTGTTTTTAATCATCTTCAAAGCAATGTGAAGCAAAATCCTATGGAACTTTGTTTTTTTGGAAAACCTTATGGAATTCATTTATGTATGTCTGACTTCTTGGTGAAACGATTAAATCATTACTTCTGGGATGAGAGTTTGGGCTATAGAAAATCAATTGAACAATCGTATCTACAAGGAATGCTCCAGTTTTTAGTTTCATTATATCTTGTAATAGGAGAGGAAAACCCTCTACAAGTCTGTCTGATTACGGTGTCCCATTAATAAGCTTTAGTGAACAAGCTTTACTTCAAGACTTCTTGGTTTCACTGGCCTAGTGCAGATTTAGAGTCAGGATGTAGATCAGGATGTCACACTCATTTTCACCGGGGGCCACACCAGCCTTGCAGTTGCCTTCAAAGGGCCTAATGTAATTTTAGGGCTGTATAAATGTAGCTATTCTTTAACTAGGGTCAGAGAGCTCGGCACTGCCACAGGGTAGAAACGAGGTGTCAGGCTGGATAAAGCAAGATGGAGGGCGGGATTTGGCCTGCGGGCCCTGTGTTTACCACCTGATATAGACTGAGTCTGATTGAAACAATGGGTGGTTCCCTTGAGCTCATTATCAAAGGAAACTTAATTTAACTAAGATGCTTCAGAATTGGTGAGTCCCCTGATTCAACTGATAACCGTCCGACTCACAGGACACCCCCAAGCATGGAAATGTATTTTTAATTTCATAAGGCTTAGACTGCACACCAGAACTTAACATTGGCTGGGTAGAAAGATGAATTCATGAATTCCCATGGCATGTCTCTACCTTCTTGCTTGCAAACACTTCTACCTATTTCATGGTTCAACCTTCAGCCCTCAGAAGCATTTTGCTATTGTTCATGGTGCTTCTCTTCTGGGGACTTCAAGTTCCAGGAGAGCAAAGAGCACTTTGCTCACACTGAACCCTTATTTCTCATCATACTGCGAAGTACCATATATGTATGGGTGTGCTGTGTGTGGCGATACATACAGCATTGGTAGTGTGGATGGAAAGGGAGGAAGTACACAGACCTACTTACTCTAGAAGCCAATAACGATGAGAAAATATTCAGACATCCGAGTGCTTCTCACGCTTTTCTGTGCACTAAAAAATCATCTTACAGTGCAGGTGCCCACTGGAACTGAACCTGGGGTTTGGGGCTGGGGCTTGTGGGTAGGATTCTGTATAGTTAATAAAAAAGTATCAGAATATGTCTCCCCTAGAAATGTCACTCTGGTATAAGGATTATTTTGAGTTAAAGGAATTAAGCATCAGGAGACAGGGAAATCTCATTACTTCCCATTAACTGCCTAAAAACCAGGTATAAATGGTTCCTTTTGTAAAGCACATTTCTGTTTGTAAAAATGTTGCGGTACCAGGACCAGAGCTACTCCAGGAAACAACGCTTATCATCCGAGATAGTTTCATCTGCTTAACAAGACTGCTCTTACTGAGCACACATCCCTTCTCTTCACTTCCCCACGTTTAGCTCCCACACCCAGGAGTCCCAAACCGTTTTTCCTTTGTTTAACCCAGAGTGGTATATAAGCCTCACTCTTCTGGCTGCGTCCTTGGGACACACATCTTTCTGAACTCTGCTATGTTAAAACTGTTTGTTCTCTTGTTAATCTGCCCTTACCACTTTGATTGAGGGCCCTGTGGAACCCAGGAGAGTAGAGGGAAGCTGACTATTCCTCGACTGCCCTAAGGCTGGTGCTGCTGGTCTTCTGACCTCACTGACAGTGAAACCCTAGTTGCTATCTATAAATGAGTAATAGAGCAACACATACCTCAAAACCAGTGCACTTGGTGAAAGACAGTAATTTTAGTTCAAGATAAATATTGTACTAAGTACATCAGAGGGCATTTCTCATTTAATCCTCTCCGCAACCTAGTAAATATTAGTTCATAAATTTAATAATGTAGAGATGAGAAAATTGAGACTGAGAGAAGCCAGGTGGTTTATATATACAAGGGCACACAGCTAGTAGCTCTGCCTACCTCTGAGTCTGCATCGGCTCCAAACAGAGACTGGGCTCTGAAATGACAACACCATTGCACCTCGAAGAGCAAAGGGCCAACAGGGAAAGGCTTTTTCTGACCAGTCATTAGTGTCATCGTATCTTTGGGTCAGAAGGAGGCTTTCACTTGAGCTCATGCCCTAATTCAAAGGGCAGCACTCACCATGACAAGGGCCAGTTCTTTTTTTTTTTTTTTACTATAAATTATTTTATTGTATTCATAAGAATTATATAAGTTAAGGTGTATGATATGATGATTTGATGTATATATACATAGTCAAATGATTGCTACTATAAGCTAATTAACATTCGTTTCCTCACCCACAAATAGTTACCCTTTTTTTTGTGGAGAGACCACCTTCAATCTAACCTCTTAGCAAACGTTCATTACTTAATACAGTGTTATTTACTGTCGTCATCATGCTGCACATTAGCTCTCTAGACTTACTCATATACAACTGCAACTTTGTCCCCTTTGGCCAGTGTCTCCCCATTGCCCCTCCTCCACGCCCCTCGCAACTGCCACTCTTCTCTCGGCTTCCATAGGGTTGGTTCCACATATAAGCAAGGTCATGAAGGTTTTCTCTCTGTGTGTCTGGCTTATTTACTTAGCATAATGTTCTCCAGGTTGATCTGTCCATGTTGATGCAAATGGCAAGATCTCTTTCTTTTTTAAGGCTGAAGTATAAGATAGATAGATAGATAGATAGATAGATAGATAGATAGATGATAGATAGATGATAGATAGAGTAATTTCTTTATTTACTCAACAGACTGACACTTAGATCTATCAACAGACACTTAGATTGTTGTTATATCTTAGTATTGTGAACATTACTGCAATAACATGGGAGTGTAGATATTTCTTTGAGGTACCGATTTAATTTCCTTTCAAAATATACCCAGAACAGTGATTGCTCAATCATGTGGTAGTTGTCTTTTTATGTTTTTGAGGAACCCCTGTAGTGTTTCCCATAATGGTCATACCAATTTACATTCCCATCAAAAGTGTACAAGTTTCCAAAAAAGACGAGGCCTGGAGGCAGACAAGTCAGGGCTTAAATCTGTGTTCTACCTGCTCCAAGCTGTGTGAACTAAGTCATTTTACCTTTCTGAATTTTAGTTTCCTTGTGTAACCATAGAACCAGCTCAGAATGATCCTATCTGGTTAACGACACACTGAGTTGTTTTTCAGAGACAATAGATCAAAACTGCAAGTCACGCAGCCAAAGCATGCGCAGAGGGGAGAACTCGGATCTTCAGCGGCACCCGGAACCAAGTCCCGCCCCTCACCGCCCCTGGACCCAACGGACCGGGGCAGAATCAGAACTTGAACACTTTCAGAAGCACAGGGTTCATTGTCCAGGAAGACCCTGTGCTGAAGCCTCGTGCCATAAATGGTCAAAGTCCAAGGTCCTCCAATTAAAACCTGCCCCACCAGCACTTCTGCATACCTGTTCCGCCTATACCCTTAAAAACCTACCCTCCTGAACCCTGAATCAGGAAGTTTGGGCTGTTGAGCATTAGCTTTCCAGACTCATAATAAAATAGCCAGTCTTGCTCTACCACAAGTCTTGATCATTAGTATTTGTCTCTGCTAGCACCAGGTGGACGAACTGTCCTGTAACATGTATAAAAGAAATTGTCATTGTAGGATTTGAAGATCTGATGATGAAATCCTTTCATAGTGCCTAGCACAATGCCGATCATGTACAAGTTACTGAAACAATTTTGGATCTCTTCTTGTTTTGCTACTTTGCCTGATTTCCACTCAGTTGTGAATTTGGTAACTCACAAAAGTAAGTAGGACTTTGGTATGTGAAACCGCATGCTTCTAAGACGGTTTGGAAACAATCTACTCCAGCATATTCTGTCTGCTTTAATGTTGTCCTTACTAAAAATGGATTAATTACCTCTTCCTACTTTGCCGAGAGGGCCAAGATGAGGTTGAATGTGATGTTGTTTAAGACCCAGACTGAGCATTTGAAGATAGTTTCCATGTAAACAACAAGTCATGCCATCAAGTTACTTCTGCTTAGAGGAGAATGCTCTGACTTTATTCTTATTCTAAAGCATTAGGTACTGAAATTTACAGCGAGTTTAGTTCCAAAGGGCCTCTTCTCTTTGACGAAGTAGATAATTCAGTTTGTGCAAAGACTCAGGCAATTTTTCAGGAATGTGCTGCTTTGGGGTACAGATGCGGAGCACATGAATCAAATTAACTCCTATAGCAAAACATTAATCTGTTCCCCTGGTGCTTTTCCTAAAAGTGTTATAAAGAAGTCACTTAAAATTGTTGGCTAGGAGATTCTGGAGACCAGCTTCAAGAAACAAAATTCAACTTCCAATCTTCTGGGTAATGTCAAAGCTTTTTTTAAAAATATGATATTTAACCTTGAAAGGTTTAGTGTTTTTCATTTTCATAAAACATAACACCTAGATTCTGAGGCCCTAGGCCAAACCCTCTGAATGCCTGTCTGTCGCTCTGTTACAGACGCTCACCAAAAGATGCACCTGAACCAAGGATAGACTTTTCAAGTGGAGAAATCACAAGCCAAGCACAAAATCAGAAAAAAAATTAGGGGTGGAAAGGGGAGGGGTAAAATGAGGAGGAATGAGAAATACATTTTATGCAAGATTATTAATGCCTTAATATGTGTGGTTTTGAGAAACACTAAGCTTAGGGCAGACATGATGAAAAGTACATACCCCAGTGGGTTTTTAAGAATCACTTAATTATTAATCTCTCTTCATTAGTCTCGGTGGCCGCAGAGAATTTTCTTCAGGAAACTTTTCAATTTCAAAATTCAAGATCGTGTTTGATCAAATCGGTAAACAGTCATCCACAAAATCACAAGGGTAAACTGACACTCAACAGTGTTTTTATTGTTAAATGATTGTGCCCAGCTATAGGCTAGTGTAAATATTCTGAGTGCATCTGAGATAGGTTAGGCTAAGCCTGAGGTTTGGTAGAGTATATTAAGTGCATTTTTGACTTACAATATTTTCAAGTTATGCTGGGTTTATTGGGATGTGACCCCATCATAATGATAATGAAAGAAAAATAAAATGGCACAAGCATCATTAAGAGAATCACTTAAAATAGAGCCAGGAGGCTATTGGGCAAGTGGGGCCCGTGCATAGCTTGTGACTCAGTTCTTGGAATTGATATTAAATTGCTAAACTCGTTGCTAAACTCTTCTCAAGGTTGAGCCATAAACATCCAGAACAGCAATTGC
The DNA here is from genome assembly GCA_004024845.1 of Tonatia bakeri. Classification (NCBI taxonomy): domain Eukaryota; kingdom Metazoa; phylum Chordata; class Mammalia; order Chiroptera; family Phyllostomidae; genus Tonatia; species Tonatia bakeri. The sequence goes on from PVIA01003808.1 coordinate 114,076, forward strand.
TTTGTGGACACATGTGGGCTTGACCTCCTCCTTGCGGCCTTTGCCTCCCTCATTTGCATTTGGGACTAAACAATCCCTATCAATCTAGCCAGTAAACCTGTATTTGCATAAAAGAATTATATTCTTGATTTTGCCTGTATAATCCCTGCTTTTCTTTGCTCTCTCCAGTACAATTTGGGTTTTACCTGAATCTGCAACTCTCGGGTAGCAACTCTTTTTGCTCAAATAAAATGCTTTTTATTCTTTATCACAGCCTTAAGCTTCTTTGGTTAACAGTAAGCTGAGGAGCATCTGAACTTGATTCCCATCCCAACCTCACTGTGGATGTCTCATTGTAGACATGTCACTCCTCCTTCGTTGGTTAGATCCATCATGTTTAGATGACATTTTAGAAGGCAGGTGAAGAAATGCACCAATTTTTTGTAACAATTATGATGATACCTGAGTCATGTGGAAATTTGCTTTAAACTATTTTGAGTATTGAAATGAGATTTTGAATGTGTCTCTCCTACATAGAAGAGTCCCAGACCTACTATCCATTGTTTTATTCTGACATTAGGATGACACAAAAGAACAGTAGCACGCAAACAAACACCATCAAGGAAAATACCCTTGATGACAATGTATGGTTAAATGAGATACATGAGTGAGTTAACCTCATTAATTAACCTCTGTGAAGAAAAGCGTAGGATCTCTTGAACCTTGATACTAAAGTTAATGTTTCAATTTACCCCTAGCAAGTAAATTTTACAGAAAATCCAGCAAGGGATATGGAAATTGCCTCTTGGTTTTATCGAGATGAAAAGATGCTACTGAAATTCAATATCACAAAAACGGCAGAATTTTGTTCCTCTGCCTCATAAAGTGGATTGCTATAATCTCTATATGCAAGAGAAAGGCTTTTCACAGATGAGAAATGAGGAACAGCTGAATTTTGTGTGATTATTAGTAGGAATGGGTAGAAATAAAGGAGCTGCTGGAATTTCTGAAAGCCATTAAGATTCTGAACGAGAAAATTCCAAGTGCCCTCACAGAGCTCAATGCCATTTTTTTTCCGCCGCTAAAATTGTTCATTTTCATCCCAGACTGTTAGCCCAAGATTTATTTTACCAAGTTTTACTCTGCAGGTGGTCTTTCACAGTATGTATTAACTGTAGATTTTTATATGACTTAACACCAACACTGACTTTTTAAAATGATTGGATTTGCAGCTTAACCTAGCTAATCATCAATTTCTATCATTACAGATTTCTATTTGCTAAGACCAAAAATCAAATTTTGGCCTTACTTTCTCAGCTTTACTCCAAGATGCCAAGTGAACAAAAACCCAAACCTCTACTGCCATCCAGTGGTTCCTCTGAATTTTTTCAAACAAAATGGCTCTGCTGCAGCCTACTAACTAGCATTTTAAAAGGATTTTTTTTCTCTCAAATTGCCAGAAAGTTTTAGGTATTTTAATCTGAGACAACTAGAGAGAAAAACTTAAAAAAAAATAAACTATACAGCCCTGACTGTGGCTCAGGGAATTGAATTCTGGCCTGAGGACCTAAAGATCACTGGTTTGATTCCCACTCAGGGCACATGCCTGGGTTGTGCGTCTGGTCCCCAGCTGGGCGCACTAGAGAGGCAACCTTTCTCTCACACATCGATGTTTCTCTCCCTCTCTTTCTTTCTCTCTTTCCCCCTCCCTAAAAATTAAAAAAAAGTCTTAAAAAATAAATTATACATGTCTATTATATGTACAATATCAATAATATCATTTTTACCAGAGGAACAAAACAATGAAAGCAATGGTAGCCCGTTCCCATCCTACTGTGTTTGACATGTAACTATATTTACTTTTTTTTATGAAATAGAGATTCACATGAGGTTGCAAAAAAAAAGAATAAAGATTCCCATGAAACAAAGTTCCAAACTGTTTTTTTTGAGTGGTTGTACCGTTCTAGTTTCCCACCAGGAATGTATGAGAAGTAGAGTTTCTTAGTGTTCTCACCAGTCTTTGGCTGTATCCCTGTTGTTGTTTTCCCCCATTTTAGCCATTTTGACAGGTGCCTAGTGATCTCTCACTGCTCTAACATGCATTTCCCCGATGGCTGCTGCTGCTGCCCATTTTTTCACGTGTTTATTTGCTATCCACATCTTCTCTTGGGAAACAGCTGTTTATACCTGTGGCCATTTTCTAGCTTTCTTTTTTTACTATTTACTTTTGAGAGCACTTCACGTATTCTAAAGCCACACAATAAATCACCCCGTAGTGGGGGCTTTTCCTGCGGCTCCCTGGTGTAGGTCCCGGGTCGGCCCTTTACCAGCTACAGGAACTGGGCGACTCAGCTACTAAACATTTCAACTTCTGCATTTTTTAATCTCCAAAATAGAAGTAATAATCCACTTATTACCTTGTGCTGCTGTGAGGCTGAGTTAATAAATTTAAAACAGCACAGTGCTTGCTTGCCATATTAAGAATGCACTAAATGCAGTTATCATTAATCAAATTTGATCCAAAAAGTCCGATAATTCCAGTGAAAGCTTGAGTTGAATCTATCTTTTAAGATAAAATATACTTATCCTAAACATTGGGCAAGTTCCTTCCCTATCTTCATTTCCTCACTGTAAAATAAGATCATCGTGAGGAGTGAATGAACTAAAGTCCTAGGGACCACACTCAATCACATAGTAATTCTCCTTTAGTAAATACTACTTTTCTAAAATTTAAAATTCTATTTACCATAATTTACCATTATCGACAATAGCAAATGTTTCTGGAGATCTAAAGCATATGGAAAGTACTGTGTGAGCTAACAGGGTTGAAAAGCAATTAAGGCAGTCCTCGAGCCAGAGTGCATCTTGCAGTCTACAAGCAAAATGAGGCCATCCAAAATAGAGGAGGAGGGAAGCTATTGCTCCCAGAGGCTTCTGAGACTAACCAGATTCAATACCCGTGATGCCCAAATGTAGTCTGAGCGCGGGCGGATTTTGACACCAACTCTGTTGACCCAGTTTTTAAAGACAGGGACCACAGTGAGCAAACACATGAAAACTGAGTTCCTCTGACATCCTAAGAGAAGAAAGTGCAGAGTAAAGACATTTTTTTTCACTACAGAACAGCAGAGTTTGCTCACTTAATTATCATACATAGGAACTGGTTATTGACAAAAATTTCATGTGGTCACTTACCTCTTATGAAGATAATGATCAAATGCATAATATTATTTTTTAATATATGATTGTTTTGAAAGGAAAGTAAAACAAACTGCTTGTCACTAAGTTCCTGAAGTCTCACTTACCATCCCAGGCTGAGCCACATCGCTGGCCCCCACATCCCAGCTCCTCCAACAGCCCACCAGTTTCAGCAGATGGATAATAACATCTTGTTGATTCAACCCACTTCACCTACAGCAAGTACCTCATTTGCCCAAAGAAGCACGATGACTCAGAGCAGCCATCTGAACGCACTATAAGCAAAACCAAAGGCCACACAGGGAAATTGTCACCAGAACAAATCAATAGGTGGCTTAGTAAGTTGAAGATGTTTTGAAAGTTGTTCATTGTTGTGCGATAAGTAAGTAGAATCAACTTGAAAATCAGAGTCCCCTTTTGACTTCATGATATCACGCTCTCCATTCCAGTCTAATAATTTTTTGAAAAATAATACCATTATATTCTTTTTCCTATGGATTACTTTGTTGTACATTTAATATCTTGGTGACAATAAATCTCAGCATTGTAAGATATGTATATTAATTCATTAATTTATTTTTTGAATCATGTTCATGTCTTTTCAAAAGAGAGGGTCCGAATAACACAGCCCAGGCCTGAACAGCTCGCTGAAGCCGAACCGTTCCTGGCGCAGGAGCAGGAAGAGAACTGGCCCCTGCGTGGTGTGGAGCCTGGCCGGGTCAGAGACCTTCTGGGAATAACCTGAAATGCCTGCGCATCTGATTGTTTGGACCAGTGATAACCGGTCTTCTTTTCCTTTCACACTTAAATAGAGTCACACCTGAGGAAATGTGATCATAGCCAATTTGGAGGGAGAAAGGATGTAGGAATCGGGTCCAAGATGCTGTTACTCTACAGGACTGAAGGGACATTTTGGAAAAAGCTCACAAAACAAGAGAGTCCGTGCAAAGCTTTACAGTGAATGGTGTTCTCATGCATATTATTTAACTCTCACAACCGAAATATGAATGGTGAAAATGTAATATGCACCAGTCAAATTGAACTTTTGTTTTGTTTTATTTTCTAGGAAGCTCTGAATAAACTTGGAATTGTTCTTCTCAAAGGTAATGCATGAAATGATTTTAAGCCTGTAAGGAGAGAAAAGAGGTGGAGAATAATGTCAAAGTTAACTGAACAGATCCACTCAAGCAAATAGCAGCCCGCAGAACAAAGCGACCTTTGTTCTACAACCTCACCACTCCCAGTCGTCACTAAATGCTAGGCAAACAATATATAAATCTATATTCCTGATCTGCTAAAACAAATAGTTCTCCTTTCCTGAAAGAGATGACATTGCCTGAAGAAAGATAGCTATAATTAATAGCCCCTTTCTTCAGGTAAAAAATAATATCACATGAAACAAAGTAATAAATGGCATCAAGTCAATGAGAACTAGAGTACTAGAAGTCTTAAGAAGAGAAAGGACAAGGAGCTTTGGCGATGTCCAGAAGGTTCAGGGGAATATAGTACTTGAACTCAGTATTGAGAAATGGGTAATCTGGATAGTGCAACTGAGAGGAATGGCAAGGTGGTTCAAGTACAGGAGAATGCGCATCTGGGACGCTGCTAGTAAACCACTCTGAATGGGGTGGAGTTGTCATCATCACGGACAAGCAGACATAAAGGCAGTTGGGGCCAGACCAGCCACAAGGTCCTGAACAACAGTTAAGGACTTTACATTTTATGTATCCTTTTGAAAATAGGAACTCATTGATGGCTTTTAATAGGAAAGGGACATAATTAAAGGTATAGTTTGGGAAAATTAAACACAGGTCTGCAGGCTAATTTAGGAAGGTGCTAAGCTGGAGACAGGGAGACTAGTGTAGAGGCTACAGCAAGGAATCTCCCCTGTAGGGGGCGACACTGACCTTCAGCCACGGGAGGGGAAGTACACAAGCACCTTGCTGAGCATGACTATCACCTACTGAGCACTTTCAAGGGGGAGACCGCTGTCTAGGGCTTCATTTAATCTTCATAACAACGCTGTGAGGTGAGCACTAAGGAAACTGCCAGTGAATATTTGATAAGTTGTTCCACTTATTTATGCATTCCTTAGTTGCTTCTTGTGTGTACCCTGATGAGGGATCGAACCCACAGCCTTGGTGTATTGGGATGGCACTGTAACCAGCTGACCTACCCGGTCAGGGCCTGACTTATTTTCATAAAGAGGCCTAGTCCTCTGTCCCTCTCAGGGTCCATAAGGACACTGCACCACACTGACTTCTTCAAGATGTAAAGGTGGAAACAAATTAAATACATTTCTTTCCCCATTTGCACCCAAGCCACACATTTTATCTCTCTCTTTAAATACTCAATGGTATAGGCAGTTCGGGCCCTGTTGGTGCTAAAGAGCAAAGAGTTCAATAACAGTAGATAATTCTCACTGCAGTGAGAGGCTAGGGAAAAAATAAGCTCTAGCAATTCATGTTCATGTTCCCCACGCAGTGTGGTAGAACTATGAATTTCTAGCCAAAGCAAATGAGCATACTTATCATAGAGCAGGAACTGTTAGAATTGTAAGTACCTTTCATTGAAAGGCTGGATTAAGTTTCCATGAAATGGGAGTGAGCGAATAGGTCATGGAGAGCTCTGCCTCCAGAAAGAGGAAAGGAGAGTCTGTCATGTTGTGATCAGTCCATATTTATGTGTGGTTTGTGAGATGCCTAAAACGTGAGATCAAATAAATTTTCTTAAAGGTTTACTTACAAAAGGTAGCTCTCTGATTTTATAAAAAATATATGTTTAAAATAATTGTTTTAGATTTAAAGATTTAAAAGCTCAATTGTTATGATTGCCTTGGAATAAATTGATTGACAGTTTATATTAGAGTGCCGGCAAAGATTCTAGATGAACATGAGCACGAAACCATTTTTTCATCAACACTTCTATTTGTGAATGTTGAATCAGTTTCACAGAATGAGAAACCTGGATTTTTCCTCCTACCATAGTCAACATTTCACTGATCTGATGCAGGACACAATAGAAATGAACCTCCTACAGGGGGGAGTAAGTAGGGTGGAGAGGACTAAATGGTAATGGAAAAAATACAATAAAATTAAAAAAAAATGAACCTAGACCTTCTGATAGGACTGGCACTGACTGGACAGATTTAATAATTTCACTAACAGGTAAGGAACCATTTTATGGGCTCCATCCCCAGAGCGTTTCACATGACTTGCTCAAATACTGGTTCCATAATGACTTCTTCCTGTCCCCAACCCGTCTTACATGAGCATGAGTCAGTCATGATATGTTGTCCATTTCCTTTGAAGTGTCTTTTTGATAGTGTCACAGAGCATTAAGATGTCACTGAAGTTCTATAACATTTTATTGCAATGTCATCTCATGACTGACACAGGTAAAATTTCCCTGCATCACCAGGGTATCACCACTGCAGCTGGCTCAGTCTGGAGTTGCTCTAAATATGAGCTTCTTGCACTGCCCCAGTTTTAACCACAGAGACTATCAGAGGAAGAACTGGGAACCTGGAGCGTCCATAGTTCGGTTACGAGATCTCAGTTACAGGAGAAAGGAGGAAATGGCCAAAATGAGATGGAATGTCACTGGATGCAGGAAGAACCTTCTTCTCCAAATAAGTTTGGTGGGGTTTTTTTTTCATGAATACACAATTTTATAGTTGAAGTCACAAAAGAACTGTGGATTGTAACTTCAAAAATACCTGTGTGAGAAAACGGGTACGAAAATAGTTTTATGATGTATCTCCACTTAAAGAATGCAGTACAGCCACAGTCTCTGGTAGAGTAACTTTATTTTTCTATTCTGAAGACCATGTAGGTGGGATTAATACATTCACAGGGATGTCTTTGATTTAGGAAAGTCAACCCTGTACAGGTAAACAAAGAAGAGCTGATACATTCTTAGTGTAAACTGAAAGATTTAAACTGAAGAATTTCATCAGAGGTTTAAAATAACCGCCCGCTAATGGACCCGACTTTAAAACAGGGTGAACTCTCTCTGGGTGTCTTTACAAATTCATATAACTCGTGTGACCTGTGAGAGTTCATCGGACCTCGGTGGCCTAGATAAACCTGGACTGAACCCCGTATTAAAGTTTGCTGCGGAAGTCCAAAGCTATTTGAAGACTGTTGGCTAATTTCAGGACAGTTTACTCTCTCACGACTTCCTCTGCTTCTTGAGTTCTTGTTCCACACACACTGTTTCTCACAAATTGAACGGAAGCATTTGTGAACAAATGTGACTTAACTGATGACTGGAGAGGTGAGGGGACAGAAACACATCGTTTGTTAGAGTGTCCTCTTCCCTGGGGTCATTTTTACCACTCACCTCCAGAAATTTCTCTGAGGCACCTGCTTTTTTGTTTTGCTGGCTTGTCTTTCCTCCTCTCCTCCTACCCGTTAGTCCGCTCTCCTGGACTCTGCCCTTCTCAGTAGCAAAACAACAGATTCCTTCCCTTACCTCATGCGCAGCAGCTTCCCCTTCCTCTGAAGTCACTAACTGATACACTCTGAGCATTCATTGCCATGTTTTCTGAACAGGAATAGCTCACAGAGAAGACTTCTGGACCCGATGTTAGGATAATATTTTCTATCTGTTATTACATTATGTCTATATTTGCATGACACAAATCTCGTGTGGTCATGTTGAAAATCAGTAGGACAAAACCAATAACTGTTCATAAGTTTATGAGTATATCATGTAATCTTCAGCACGTGTTGAGGAGGAAAAACTTTTGCTTTACCCTCTTAGCCTCAGTGACTGGAATCATGTTAATTAGACTACCAAAAGACAGATTAAGAAAAAGGGGATACAATTTTTACATTCACAGGGGACTTCACAGGAAAGAAGTAAAAAAACCCAAAGAAGTGGTTAAACTCACAGGTTTATATATCATTTTAATAAGGGCCAATAAATTGTGGAGAAGATCTAGATGAAGGAAACCAGGTTTGGGCTTCTAAGGCTGATAAATTATGCGACAGTGACTAGAAAATGTATGAAGAAGTCTAATGACAGATGAAGGTTACCTCTTAGGTTTGTTCACGTGGACTCGTCCTGGTGCCAGCCCTCCCTCTCTGGCAGCCGGGCTGCTCTCCTCATCTGTGTACAGGAGAGGAGGAAGATGGTGTCCTGCTCCTAGGTAGAAAAGGTGGGGCACAGGGCTCTTCTTGTGCTTGCTGTTTCTCAATTGCCTTCAGCTCAAAATAATCAAGATGCCAGAGCGGCATACTGGAGGCAGCAAGTCCTAATCCCCATCAAACCAGCGGGCGTCTGTATACCCCACTTTAGAGATGAGGGCACTAAGGCAATAAAATGTGGGAAAACTTCTCCATGACTCTGGAAAGAGGGGGTAAAGCCCATAAAAATACCCAGTTCTATTGACTCCCACTCACATGTTTCACAGACTTTCTATGGCAATCGACGATCAACACAATTTTCTGAACATTGATAACACACATATTCAAAACTTGAGTCCATACTATCCTGTGTTCTTGTGAATCTTTTCTGCCTGACGAGACAGTAAGTTCTTCCAAGACCAACACTAATTAATGAACTTCTATCCCCAAGTTAATTACCAGTCACCATATTTAATAAACATGTTTGGGTTTAATTTAATAAAAACTTTCTTTATGCTAATTTTATACTTACATGAATAAGAGAATAAAACCACCTTATATAAATCTTAGAATAAAGATGGTGCTGTAGATATCCTTAAATTAGGAATCAATTCAAGTGAAATAATTAACCCTTCAGGATTAACCATTAGTAGAATGCTATGAAATGCAGTTTCATCCTCACGAATCAGAAAACCCAACTTTCCCCTTAGTGCTTCTTAGGGCTTTCCCAGAACTTCTTTTCCCAAGGTCTTGCATTTTGATCCTTCAGTCTTCCAGACTAAAGGATCTTGCAGCCCCTCCCTCCATCTGCCTTTCTAAGGTGTTAGTGAAGTAAAGCCATTTAGTTAAACTGGATTTTAAAAAGAACATGAAGAAAAGAAAGAAATAAAGAAAACCAGGTTTAAGATCACAGCTATAAATAACTAACCATCTCTTGGGGGTGCCTGATGCTTTTTTTCTTTAATCTTTCTTTCCTCCCACTCTGTCTCTTTCTTTGTCTTGTTTTGGAAGAGGCAAAAAAGAGGAGTGTTTAACAGAATGGTAAAGATGTTCTATCACCAGTTAACAAGAACATTCTTTGGCTTTTATCATTCCTTTTATGTCCCCATACAGTCTTTAAACTTTGATTTCAGAATTTATACATTAGAGTATACTTACTGGTTTAGACATCTTCCTCTACTGGACTGTAATCTCCTAGCACAATTAACTGTTATTTTTTTAACAGTTGTGGAATTATGAATGAATAAATATAAATCTGTTTTTTTCTCACACACTCCCCTCAATCCTATGTTAATGAAATTAATGAAAGCAGTTCCTCAGTTTTTCTTTATAATTTTTTCTGATATTCAGCCAAAGTAATTGGTTGACTGAACCTGAGTGAGTTGGTCTGGAATCATGGTTATTAGCCTCTAGCTCCAAACAGAGGACATCTAACAATCTTGCATTCCTATTGCATTTATGAACGGAAAGGGGGTTCTCTGGAAAATACCCTCATGGGTGATCTGATCATGAATTCCCACCTGGGCAGGTCATTGTGGGTGTCATGCCCTTAGCATATAACTTTTTGTGTGTCATATAACTTTTTGGTAAAATGTTTATCTTTGCCTTAAGTAAGGTATGCTCTGTTCCTTGTTTCTGTGCGCCTAGGTTAACACCCCTTTGAAGTAACCACCCTCAAGAGAGCATACAGTCTTGTTAACCATCCTACAACCCAATTCCTCACTTGTTTTCCCTCACCTCCAGGTAATCTTCCTCATGTCCCGTCCTTAACTTCAAATGCCTACAAGAAGCTGTGAAACTATTATTCTCCTACACCTTTGAGCCCCTGCTCCCTAGTGTATGTTTGTCAGTTTGGCTCAGATAAAGTAACAAAAATTCTCCATAAGTTTGGGCGTTTCTTGCATTGGCACATTAAGTTTCACTAACTTATTCCCAAAGAATGAGTCATTATTTAGTAAGAGCTTTTCTCTAATATTCTGGTATATACTTTCATAGCTACAAAAACCGTCTGCGTTGGTTGGGTTATTATTTTAACAATAATTTCCTTGACATGTAGCCCACAGAAATAAAGTGAGCTGTCTAGTTCATCATTCTGATTGTGAAATTAATGCTCAGGTTTCCTAGAAATACTGTCCCTGGTGCCAGCCAGAACACTCAGAACACACCTGATGACTAATAATGATGTGCTGAGTGAATAGATGAACAAGGTCAAGCCACAACTGGTGTAAGCGCTGAACAACACACACGTTTTCAGTCGCTTAAGCCATCAACCGTATCAGCCCTGATACAGGGATAAGAGTTAGTTGGAAGTCAATCAGACTCCACCAGAATCTCTGACTTGCTATGCAGGAGAGGAATAGGTACTTCTCTGAGGTACTTCTTTTCTATAACAAGAGGCAAAACAGAAAGACCTAATGTCTGGATCTTATGTTTTTCCAGTCTCACTAATTTATCATTTTTAATTGCAGCCACATTCTTTCATTTTAATCCCGGCTCCTTAACCGTGAGCACTTGCCCGTAAGTCTCCCTCATGGGAAGACTGTGGTTATTAAGTTTCTTCGGAGGAGGAATGGGCTTTCTCCATCATTCATTCCCCTAGCCACCCAGCCCCTCAGTCATTCAGATGCACCATGGCATTTCTTGCAAACAAGAACAAAAGGAGCTCTCTCATTCTCCACCTAGTTTTCTGGACTCAGTTACAAAGGCTGCAGCATGAGTGGTGAAAACAGCAAGGCTGTTTAGGAAAACATTCACACACATCTCACATCACCAGAGGCAGATGTACCCTCCAAATATCACTGCCTTTCTGAGAGGCTCCGCCATCACTCCCATGAGAGTTGAGGGAATGCACCCTTCTGCGAGGACAACTGGGAAGAAACCAATGAGAGCAAGATCCTGTTGTTGGTTTCTGTGTACCGTTGGGTTTAATTAACCCTTTTCAATGATGGAAAAGACAATCTGATATAAGGCTAAATTCTCTTTCCCAGTGCATCTCCAGCAGGGAACAAACTGCTACACCCTTTCCTTCCCACACAGATAATTTTACAGGTTCAGAATGAAGCTGATAATTTTTCCGCTTTAGAATAATAATAGATATACCAACATAAGAGGCAAAATTTGGAGCAAACATTTGGATAGCTCAGAGAAGACAAATTTATGATAGCTGGCTAACAACTTCTGGCCATTGGGAAAGGCTAAGGAGTTCAAGTGAAGAGTCCTGTTGCAGGATGAGGTTCTGTCTGCCCTTGACACGGAGGGCAAGATGACTCTTCAAAGCCTGCAGGGAGAGAAGTGTATTATATGACATCAGTGGCCCATTACAGCAAATTGGGGCATATGGGCAACACATCAGCACCTCAAGCAACTGGCCTCCAAATGTATCCTCTTCGTAGATGCTATGGCTCAAAAGGCTTTAGTTTTATGTATTTCTTTAAGAATAGATCCATTGTTATTATCTTGAAATGGAACATCAGAGGCACATCAACTTTTCCTCTTTCACTTATCTAGAGTTCAAAGTATTGTAACAGTTCTGTTTCTTTTCTATAAGAAACTGCTACAGGTTGACCCTGAGTTTTCCCCACACAAAGTAAATTGAACAGTTAAGGGTTTTGGAGATTTAGCTCATGAACTAAATCTCCACATTAACCATTATGTCAAGTTGGAATTACATGCTATTGGAAAATAAACTGCTATAACAGTTCAGAGTGAACACTGAGTTTTGTCAAAAATCTGTCACTTCCAATGACAATGAAAATTACATTTAAGAAGTCACTCTCCTCCTGGCTTTACAGATGTGGTTTTCACACGTCATATAAAATAAATCTGTGGAAGTAATCAAGGAATACCAAATACTTGGTAGTGAAATAAAAAGTCCATTTAAAATTATTAGTTGATTTTTTGTTAGATATTAATCAAAAATGTTTCAACCTGCTTTATTGGTAATTAATCTATTTTGACTTTAATTTCATTTATCTGAAAAAAAAGGCACATGATTCTCTGTGAAAGTACAATTACCAGTTGAAAATGTATTAAGCTTTTAAGTGATTGAGTTAAATTTGCTGCTTTGGTGAAGTTATTTACTAAATAGTTTAACCCTAAGGTGTAGGAAGGGGAAGACACTTGCAGTGAGTCATTAGTAATAACAAAACCACCCCCAGCTTACGTACGAACAGCAAATAGCAGCTGTCATCTTGGGTAAACAATGTGTGTGTGTGTGTGTGTGTGTCTACACACACACACACACACACACACACATATATATATATATATATACACACACATATATATTTTCACATGAATAAACTAAATCCAGGCTTCTTATCAGTGAACACTTGCCAATAAGTCTCCCTCATGAGGAGATTGTGGTTACTAACATACTAAGATCCTTGAGAGGAGAAACTACTTTCTCAGTTATTCTGCAGACCACCTAACAAAACCTTGGGCATTCAGATGCCCATGACATTTCTTGCAAACAAGATCATGAGAAACTCTCTGGAGTAAAGTTTTTTTTTTCTCCCTCCACCTCCTTCCATTCTAACTCCTTCCCCCTCCTAACCCCCCTCTTCTTCCTTTCCCTCCCCCTCTTCCTCCTCCTCCTCCTTCTAAACATCCATCATAATGAAATCAAATCCAAGAAAAGGGAGAGGGTTATATTTTAGTAAAAGAGGCCATAAAACAGAATCCAAACCCTGAGGTGGTGACGATGCAGTTTCCTTCCCTCCCCCACACAACGTGCCTTCACCTGGGGACAGAAATCAGATTTTTTGAGAGAGAGAGCACATTGAACTCTCTGCTCTTAAAACAATAGGATTTTTGAACAGTACATAAAAATCACCTGGGAAATATATATTTATTGTCAGAACCTTGGGGTCACATGGGAAGTTGCATAAAGGGGTCTAGTGAGACATATAGATTCAGAATAGAAAACCATATGACAAGAGCATGAGAGGAATCAACCTGCTTCTCAAACGATCTGTCATTGTACGGATGCAGGTGAACAGAAGACCAATAAGAAACTGATTGCTCTGCTGTGTGATTAAGACCTTTACAAGGTTATCATAGTTGCCAAGCTTTTTGATTGCCATTACAGCACTGAATAGAAATATTTCATTTCATAAACATTTTTCAGCTGCCTTAAATCCTGTGTGTAAAGAGCGCAAAAGAAAAGAGAGAGAGCAACAGTAAACTAGGCCACTAGGGGGACACAGAAGAACAAAGCGCAGTCCAGATGCTTAGGCAATTCACAGTCTTCAGAGGAAAGCGTTGCACAGAGAAGTAAATGAAAACGTAGCAGGGCACATGCTGTCACAGCAATGCGAACAAAGTGCTGGCGGAGGGCGGGGCAGGTGTGTTTCTCCAGGGAGCTTAGAGTTCTCAAAGCACTTGAGATGGATATTGAAGAAATAACATCAACTTGCCAAAAAAGAAAAGAAAAACACAAACGTGGTATTCCACACCCAGGGAAAGAACCGTGCATTTGCAGGAGGAGAAGCCCTACGAGAAGAGAGCATCAGATTCATGAGGGATTCAAATGCAGCAGACGCTGCAAAGTCTGGTGGCAGCCAGAACAAAAGGGTGCTTCCAGCCAGTGAGGAAGTGGTCCTCCAGCTTTAACAGGAATCGAAGTCACCTGGAGCAGGGCTTGGGGCCATCAAGATCACCCGGCCACAACTCCGTAGGTCTCCGTGGGGGCCCAAGGCTTTGCTTTGCCAACAAGTTCCCAGGAGTGCTGGAGTTTTAATCCTGCTGATGCAGGGATCACCCTGTGAGATACTCTGATGTAAATGTTTTGATTTCACCCTGAGGGAGTGAAGAGACCATAATGGGAGACAGCAGAGAACTTTGTGGGAGAGATACGCAGATCATTGGGTTTGGTTTACAGTGTGAGATATCACTGGACTGGAGAAATAGGGTAACGACAAGAAAATCAATTAGGGTTTATTAAGTATTCTAATTGTGATGGAAATGAGAGCTTCCTAACTGAGTAGAAAGCAGGAGAATGAGGAATGGCTTGGTACAGTGCTAGTCAGCAGATGGCCTTACATACAGCAAGTGTTTTTGGCAAAGGATTGCACACAGTGTTAAATGGTAGTCAGGGGTTATACAGGATGCAGAACAAAAAAATGTTTGGATTTGACCTACTTGTACTACTTCCTCACTGAAGAGAAAAGAAGCCAAAGTGTAATCAGTTGGGCAGTGAGTGCATGGGGGTTAAGAAAGTGGGCACATCAAGTGTGACTACACTCTTAATAAATGTGAACCAGCCCTGGCTGCTGTGGCTCAGTGGACTGAGTGCCAGCCTGTGATCCAAAAGGTCGCCAGTTGGATTCTCAGTCAGGGCACGTGCCTGGGTTGTGGGACAGGTTCCCCCAGTTGGGGGCATGCGTGAGGCAACCGATGGATGTTTCTCTTTCACATCAATGTTTCTCTTTCTCTGTCTCCCTTCCTTCTCCTCTTTCTAAAAGTAAATAAATAAAATCTTTAAAAAGAAAAAAGAAATGTGAACCAATGTCGCCCCAATACATTTAATTAAAAAAAATTAAGAAGGGAAACAAAAAAAGAAATGAGGAAGCAAAAAAAGAAATGTGATAATAAAGAAAGGAAGAATATAGGAACCTGATAAGTGTTTGGATCAAGAGGAATTGGTGGTGGTTGTTGGAGGTTGAGGAGGATTTTTAGCATGTTTGGAGACAAACACCAGTGGAAAGGAAAGATTCAAAATTCTTGAAATTGGGTATCACTAATTGATAAAGGCAGTATTAGGAAGTACCAGCCAGAGAATGTGTCTTTTTCTACTCATTTCCATATCAATAATAACTAAATCTTCATCATTAAAGGCATTTTTTGAGTGTGTCTGGGTGGGAATCTTGGTTTATGAGTTATATTGTACTTCATTTTTAAAAATCAATCTAACTTCCATTTCCAAGCCCCACCCTATTGGGCTACCGTGAAGCTTATCAGTGTCGTGGAAGTTTGTCCCTGCCCAACCCCAAGTTCGGCTTTGGTTCTGAGTCACACGAAGTGATATCAAGGGCTTCCAGCCATCTGCATCCACCCTTGCAATTACCAGAGTTATCCCTTGACCCTATATGGCTCTGTATGGCTCCTTCACCTTTGGCAGATCTTTGGGGCTTTTACACCTCCTTAGGAATCTACTGTGACACTTACTAAGGTGCCCCTGCTGGATGCTCTGCAGTGGCTGTCCTCTTGGGAGGCCCAGCTTTTCAGGCTCTGCCACTAAGCATGTAAATACCTCTGTTCTCAGGATCCACCAGCCCCTCTGTTCCCTCAGCTTTTGAGATCCTCTGTGTACTTGGGAGGAGCATTTGTTCCTTTGCGTTTTTTCTGAGGCACTCTGTCTCTGTCTTCAAAGTATACACCTCCCTCTCTTCCTTACTCAAAAACCTAAAGCCTCCAAAGGTTTGAGGCTTTGAAGAAATAACAGAATAATTTCAAGCCAGTTCCACTTTCTGTCGTGCCCCTGTTACCGAACAGGGTCTGGACCCAGAAGGGGTCTGCTTTGGGCCTGCCAGTGGTGTGTGGGGTCTTGACTTCAGGAAAGATTGCACGACATGAGTCCAGGTGATTTTGACAGTATGTTTATTACAGATGGGGACAGAGCAACAAAGGAAGGGCTTAAGATAGAAGAAGGAGTATGATAGAGCCTAGGCAGGCTGCTTTGGCTCTCCAGGGAATAGAAGTCACTGTAAGAGAAGTGAACTCACTGGGAAGTCAGCAGAAAAGGGGGCACGGGAGATGGTACACCAGTGGCACTGTTAACTCCTTTCTGGACAGCCCCTTCAGCTTGGTGGGCTCGTAGTACAGCTATAGCTTCTCCAGCTTTGGAATGGAGAGACTCTGGAGACTCAAGCATATGAAGAAGTTCTGAATTATCGATTTCCAACAACATGCCAGTGATTTTGCCAGCAAAAGCAGGGTGCATGGCTTGAATTAAAGGAAAGAGCCGTTCACCCAACATTTGTTTTTGCTCTTGAGGAGAGGCAGATGCCAACGTGGAAGCAGTCAAAGGCTCCTGACCTTGCTCGTGAACAGCAAGCTGCGGCATGGTAACTCGTGGCTGTGCATTGAGATGTTGAGAACTGCGAACTCCCGCAGCATATTTACACTGTGGATCAGGGAGGACAGCAGCAGTAGCAGCAGCAGCAGCTGCAGGACGTGAACCCACTGTCTTTGTGGATGTGTTAGCAACACGCTGTGTGGACATGACTTGTGGAACCTGTGAAGAAGCTGGTCTCATAGTACTAAGTGGTGGTCTAGGAGCAGCTGGGTGGATAGCACTGGGCATACCTTGGAACAGACGAGGTCTAGCACCCTGAGCCGTCCAGTGAGGACTCGGTCTTTGTTGAGCAGTTTGACTACGAGGATAGTATGCAGCACGGTTCCGAGTCAGTGGGTCAGCTGCCAGCTGGTAGGGGTTGCTTTTGGGGATGAGCATAGCTGTCACACTTGTCAGTCTCTGCATATACTTGTTAGTGAGGTGAGCCTGGCGCTTTTCTTTGCACTGAGCTAAAGCTACAGACCATGGCTTGGTAGCCACAATTCTACCATTCATTTCTGTAGCTGCTTTGCTGGCTTCTTTTGCTGAGGAGAAACATACAAAACCAAACCCTTTGCTGTGACCGCCCTTCATCATAACCTTGGCACTAGTGACAGTACCAAAAGGAGAGAATTCTTTCCGGAGACGTTCATCATCAATATGATCGTCAAGATTTGCCACATAGAGGTTCACACCCTGGCACCTGCTGATCCTGTCTTGCCTCTTCTGTTCGAATTGGCGCTTAAGTTCTGCCTGCCGTTCCACTTTCTTCTGAGCTTGGCCTAAGTAAATTTGTTTTCCATTGAGTTCCTTTCCATTCATCTCATCCACAGCTTTCTGTGCATCTTCATGTCTTTTGAAGCTCACAAATCCAAAACCCTTGGATTTTCCACTTTCATCGGCCATTACTTTCACACTCAAGACAGGTCCGAACTTGCCAAAGAGATCTTTAAGTTGCTCATCATCCATGTCTTCTCCAAAATTCTTGACACAAATGTTGATGAAGTCGTTTGCATTAACTTCAAGGTCTGCTTCTCGTTCTTTAGGAGCCTTAAATCGTCCGACAAATATTTTGTGATCATTTAGAAGCATCCCATTCATTTTTTCCATAGATCTTTCAGCTGCTTCCTCTGTCTCAAAATGTACAAATCCATAACGCTTGGAACGATTTTCATCACAAACCACTTTACATGAAAGGATGTTACCAAACGCAGAAAATGTATCATACAGTGCCTTTTTTTTAATGGATTTGTCCAAATTTTTAATTAATATGTTGCCCACTCCACTTTTGCCAAGCGGTGGATCTCGCTGGCATAACATGATTCGAAGTGGCTTGCCCTTCACAATATCGAAATTCATGGTGTCCAAAGCACGCTCCGCGTCCGCTGGCTGCTGGAAGCGCACGTAAGCGCAACCCAAGGAGTGACGGGTTAACCTGTGCCTGCAGATTCGGATGGCTAGGATGGGTCCCGCCGGGCTGAACTTCTTGTAGAGCATCACCTCCGTCACGTCCGGGTGTAGGTCCCCCACGTAGAGCGTGGAAGACGAGTAGCTGGGGGCGCTGGAATTCATCTCAGAAGGCTCCCTGCAGGGCGACAGGCCACGACCTTTCCGCCAGAGGAGGGCTAGTGCGGGGATCAGGGACAGAGTCTCAAAGTGGGGAAAGGAAAGAGGGGGTTGGGGGGAAGGGAAAGGGGGAGTGGGAGGAGGGAAGAAGGAGGTGGGGAAGGGGAAGAGGGGTCAGAGGAGGAAAAGAGCAGAGTTGGCTGGGGAAACTGGGGCAAGCGCAGCGGGACACCAATCAGCCGGGAGAGAAAGCTACGTACTCAACAGCGCAGAAAGGGGTCGATCCGCTGCCGCGAGTCGCTGGCTGTCGGCTACCGCTGGAAGCGAGGGTGGCGGTGTGTCCGTCCCGGGAGTGAGAAGGCCTCGATATCCGTCTGGGCAGCGAGAAGGGCGGCGAGAAGGCCTCGGTCCCTTGATTCCTTCTTGCACCTGCTGCGAGGGCCGCAGTCGGGTCGGTCTCTGCTGCTTCACCGGGTTATTTTATAAAAAAGAAGAAAGAAAGTCTCCGGCGGGGGAGACGCGGATGTCCTGTAATTTGCGAGAGGTGTTAAAAGATATTTTAAGATTTTTTTTGGTGTATTTTAAAATAAATGAGTGTTCTGAATCCAGAGCACACACTCCACACTCTCCGCACTCACCGACCGTCCTGGGTGAAGGCTGGTTAGTTTCATTTCTAAAGAATGTTATCAAGAGATTAGTTTCATTTTTAAAGAACGTCAGCAAAACGTCATTGAAGAGAAATCGGAACCTAGGCGGCTCTGTTGGGAGGGCTGGGCGAAGGGGGAGAACTTTGTAATTCATTAGCTGATGGTAGTTGCTCAAGTTGTTTGCCCTTGTTTAATTTTTCTGTCTCAGCCCTTATTCCAGTTGTCAAAGAATTTCTGTAGCTTGTTCCTATCCTGCCTTGCCCCTAAATTATTCGAAAAGTTGTGGTAATGGTTGGGGGACAGAAAGAAAGCAAAAATATATATATATGGAGGGGGAAATACTCAGACCCGCAGGCATACAAATACATCATGTGTCATCTGTATACCTTAGTTCTTATATGCGTTGGCTCATTTAATCTTCACACAAGAGAGTATGGTCTCCATTTTATAAGTGAGAAGAAGGAGGCTTAGAGAGATTAAGTTCTGTGTTCGGGTTTCAAAAGCTAGTACATACGTAGAACTAAGAATGCAGCTGGAAAAAGAAATACAGCCCTGACTGGTATGGTTCAGTGGGTTGGACCTCACCCAGAACCTTGCATGTTTGGTCGCCCAGCTCAGGGCGCATGCCTGGGTTGCGGCCAGGTCCCCTGTTGGGGGCTTGGTGCTTGGGAGAGGCAACCCACTGGTGTTCCTCTGGTGCATGATATTCCTCTCCCTCTCTTTCTCCCTCACTTCCCTTCTCTCTAAAGAAAAAAATCTTTAAAAATAAAGTCAAAGAAAAACACACAAAAGAATTCAACAATGACAAAAAATCTTAGCACCAAATCCGTCCAGACTAATCACTCCAGTAACCTCTGCGTAACGATAAAGTTTCTAAAGATATAATAAGGTGGGACTTCTACCCAGATCTACTGAAACAACAAGGAGTTTCACAAAGGTCTGCCATTTATGCACAGTTATGAGGATTTTAAAGACATGATTTAGCCTTGTTTGCTAGAGAAATATATACACATGAACTTTAACACTAATATAACGTCAAATATTTACTTTAAAATTACTGTATTAACTTTAGACATTTTAAGGACAGGATTAATACCTCTATCTCACCCCTGCCAAATGTCTAACACATTTCCTGTGAAGAATAAATAATAAATAGAAATTAATACCCCCACCTATACATAGATCTGGGCAGTTACTTGCTGAGGCTCCTACTGTGGGGGCTGGATATTGGCATGGAGACGGCAGACCAAGCTTCCTGGGAAAGCAAGGGCCTTGAAAACTTACTTCTGGGAAATGTGCTTACCTTGAGTCACTAGTACAGTACTTTCTTATTTTAAGAGCACTCTGAATTATTATTGATCCATAGTCTCCTAGGTAGGCAGTCTGGCACCTAGCCCAAAGAAAGGCAGGACAAAGTGGGAAAGCACAGAAGGCTGCAGTGACCCTTTAGGAAAAGGCATTTGAATACATGTATCCGATTTTTAAAAATTTTTATTCTCTTTGACTCAGTAAGTCTACTTCTGAACATGTAACCCTGAGGGTCCTTTGATGTGTCAGCCTGGCTAAGCTACAGTTCCCAGTTCTTCACAAACACATGTCGAGGTGTTCCTGTGAAGGCACTTTTCAGATGTGATTAAAGTCCGTAATCAATTGACTGTGAGTAAGAGAGATTATTCTAGGTAATCTCTGTGGGCCTTATTCAATCAGTTAAAAGGCCTGAAACGCAGCTGAACCTTCCCAGGAGAAATTCTGCTTGGGGAACAGCCATGTCAGCCTATCGCCTAGAGCCCCAGACTGCTCTGCCTGGCAGCTTTCCCAACAGACTGCACCCTTGCCTAGCCGGCCTCCAGAATCAGGTGAGCCAATTCCTTGCCATGAATTTCTTAACTGGCTATCTCCTACTAGTTCTGCTTCTTTAGTTGAATCCTGGTTGATACTCTAAGTAAAAGGAACAATCTGAAATTTGTGAAAATGTCAGGTAGTAAGGTGTTCATGAGCGCACTTTTGTAACAGCAAGCTTCAGTGCACAGAATTATGGCATTAACTGAAATAATAGTGGCTGGGTTGCTTGGATTTTTAAATTACATGCATGACATTTGGGTCAACTTATGTTTGATTTTAAATTTAAAATGTATGGTTACAGTTATGTCAAAATGAATTTTAAAAAAGCCTAGAAGAGAATGTGTATTAAAAGATGTTGTCTTTGGGAGGCAGAAATATTTATTACATTTTAAACTAAGAAAAAATGAAGTAAATTTTCATCTTAAAAAAATCTAGCCATTTATGTTAGTGCTGCACATTCCTTCACAATTAATAACAGCTCCAAATGTAAATAATTCAAGAACTACTTCTAACTTCATGGGTGATTTTTCAAAGAAGCCCATGCTTTAAGATTCTGTGCAATGACAACGTATTCCTACACAATACATAAACTGGAATAAATGTGCAAACCTAGTGAGCTGTTTGGTTACAGGACCAAGTGGCATAAACGCCATGAAGCCAGAGATCATTGCAAGGGAACAAATGAACAGGACGCGTTTTCAAACCCTTTCACGAAGCACTAAGCCCTGACAACTTACCTTTGTTCCAGTCACATGTTGTGATACACTACCCAGAGTGCTAGCAAATGTTTCACGTAACTAGTGCAGTCAGTCCGAAAAATAAGGACATAGGAAGCACAGATAATTGTTATGATTCTCCTTGGTGAACCGTGGTCTGAAATTAGATTTTGAGATTGATATTTTCCTATCAAAAGGAGCCATAATTTGAGCAGTTGTTGTAATAAGCATATATTTTAGCACAGATCAGCTTCTTTGAATAATAATAATAATAGTAATAATTAACTGATGCTCCTCACAACCCCACCCTCTTTCACCATCAGCACTCGCCTCACACCCGCCATCTGTGCGTGTCCTGGCGGCTCTGTGCATATGTGTCTCAACATATCTCCCTGCTCTTAAGCTGCCTTTGAAAGTCAACAGTTTTTGTCAGAAAAGGAGTCAGAAGAAAGAGACAGATGGAATCAGGGCCATAGACCCCTGAGATGAGGTAAGGAGTTAAATCACTCTGATGTGTGTGCGGAAAAAAGGATGAAATGATTCTGTCTTCTAGGGTTTGTCCAATTAGGATAAAAACTTAGCCCTAGTGTCCACATTCAGTTATTCACCATCTAACCTACTATCACATTTTTAATGGAAAACATTTAATTGTGGTAAAATTCAAATAATGCAAAACATAGCATTTCAACCATTTTTAATACAGTTCAATGGCATTAGGTTCATTCACATTGTTGTGCTACCATCACCGTATTATCACTTCTTAAACATATTCTATACATACCTTTGAACAGACATTAAATTGAAAGCACATACCCCTAGAGCAGAAACCATTGCTTTATGTTATTTTATGTTTTATATTGTATGAGAACCCATCTTTCCTCATATATCATGAATACCTTTATTGTGAAAGTATGTGCATGCATTCATCGGAATACCGATATTTCAATAGGTCAATTTAAAAAATATATATCTTAAAGGCACAAGAATGTGGATACCAAACACAGGGTCAGTGGTATCCTTTTCTGCTTGCCTTGTGTCTTTGGATTGTGGAGAGACTCCAGATCCTCAGATTTGAAAGGAGTCAAACTTTGGAGAATTCTGAGAGCATACAGCAGGGGTTAGGCCAGTCATGTCCTCGAATGCATGTGTGTCTCCCTCCCCCAGCACTCCTGGGGGTACCAGCTCCTTTGAAAAAACATCCTGGGGAGGCGTGCTCTTTAGTCAGTAATCCTGAACTCTATGAGATCATAATCATAATTTCATACAGAAATTTTGGAAGAAGTCAATAAACTTTGGCAATGTGCTGTGGGCATGTGAGCTTGTTAAAGAAAACATGTAGTGATCGTGAAGAGTTGATGACAATTCTGGATCCTCTTCTTTGAGGCATCTGTTTTCGTTTATATTCAGTTGTTCATCTGCTATTCATTCTGGAAGGTTTATTAGTAACTTAGACATATTTAAACAGTTGAATAGTTGAATCTACATTGAGAGTTAATATAGTTGACGGTTAGAGGAGATTAAGGCAATTCCCCCTTTAATTGTAGTCTCATTACTTTTATTTATATTGAAACTCATTATGGATAATAATGTTAGTTTCTGAGGCAAGTGGCCATCCAGTTCTATGATTCTCAACCTAGAGTTCTTATGTTCTGAACATAGACAGTCCTGTGCCATGGACTAAACGCAGGCTTTTACATTGGAGCATCAGATAAACTTGCTTATATGTAAAGAATTGCATTTTAGGTTAAGGCAAGTAAGTTTATTAAAGAGAATGCAAAACTTGCTTGTAAACAAAACACTGGCACCACTTCAGGCCATTCCCTTAGACTGCTGGCTCTGACCTTGGACTGTTCTCAGCCACTGTTCCTCTGCTCCTTCAATCTCAGACAAAGCAACAAGGCATAAGACAGGGAAGAAAATATTGGTAAATTGGACTTCATTAAAATGAAATGTTTGTTCTTTAAAACAAAATGCCATCGAAAAAATGAAAACGTGAGCCAAGAACTGGGAGAAAATCTGCACAACACATACGTCAGATGAAAAGCTTGTATCCAGAATATATAAAGAACTCCTAAAATGTAATACTAAGGGGATGGACAACTCAAAAAATGCCAAACTGTTTCCCCAGGTGGCTGTACAGTTCCTACCAGCAGTGCATGAGAGTTCAGTTACTAGCTGTATGATATTTGGCAAGTCAGAATATCTCTCTCCAATTCAAAAACAGTAGTACAATGCAGAAATAGTCACAACGAAAGTCCTTCTGGGAAGTTATTTCCCCACCCTTTGACACCTGGGAGACCTTGGGACTTTCTTGACCAACAGAATGCATTACAAATAAGATGGCTGTGCTGGTTCCAAGCCTGGACCTCAAGTGGTCTTGCAGGTTCCCTTCTGGAGCTTTTAGAACTTGAGACGACCATACGGATAAGCTTGGATTAGCAGGCTGGAGGATGAGAAATTCGTAGAGAGGCCCTCTTGTCACAGCTAAGTCCTTTAGAGATTAGTAAGGCTCCAAGAGACACACCAGCTCATCACAAGGTCAGAACTCAGCCAAATCATCTAAACCTGGTCAAGACTAACAATCAGCCAATGAATCCCCTCCCCCACATCACTATCCACAGAATCATGAGCTCCATTCAGGAGTTATCCACAAAATCATGAGCTCCATTCAGGGTCAGCATTTTAAACCACTAATTTTGGAGGTAGTTTGTTAATCACAATAGATCATTGATATAGATATCTCATTAGGAACATGGGATAACCCAAGTGTCTACCTAATGGGATTGTTTCATTTAATTGATTTATATGTAACCCACTCTGTGCCCAGTTAGAGTAAGTACTCAGATATGTTAGCAATGATTATTGTTATTGTTATTATTAAAGATTGTCTTGTGAGGGGACGGATTTTTAAAAAGTCCGGCACTTACGGTGGCTAATGTGTTATCTCGTATTCTGTAACACTTCCCGCTTGGAAAAAATGCGGATGTCACCGGCTCCAGCGCTGCACTCCGGCTGCCCTGACCACAAATTACTGCTCCTGACAAAAAGCGTGGAGGAGCTTCTCCAGGCGCTGGATGTTAAATGTTAGTGTGTTGCTGACCAGGAGAGGAAGAAACTTCATTGTTCTTCTCCCTAGTCATCTATCAGCTCCTATTCTATCAGGTTAAGTAAACTTTTTGTGTTGTGTGGTATCAAGTTGGATGGAATAAAGGGAGAAAGGGATGAGAGAGGGAGAGGAGTGTGGAACTAATATTCAGGAGGCAGAGGTTTCCAGAGAACCAGGTAGAGCAAACTTGAGCAGAATATGTTGTTGATTGTTGTCATGACATTAGCTGGGTCTCTTACCTACATTCTGCTAAACACAACTACAGATGGTGATGCTCATTTGAATATGATATTTAGAATTTTATTCCAATATGTCTTCTCTTCATGCTCCCAAGACCTAAAAAAATAAAAGATACATTTCTAAAAAATATCCTGAAAAATATAGTCCTAAACCTATAAAGCCTAAAAAAAACACTAGTTCTTTTTCATCTTCTCTTAGTATTTTTTTTTTTGCGTAATTTTTAGATTTTTTACCAAGTCTTTCTCAGCAGTGCGGTAACTGTTACCCTAACAAGTGTTAACGTAGTTCCTGTGTTTCCCCAAAAGGACTATAAAACTGCAAGACTTTTAGGATTTAAGGCATGGATATAAATATTCAATGCAGGTGTTTCTAAACCACCTTCTGCAATCTCAAACGATGCTATACTTGAATAGCTCTGGCAAAATGTCTTAGGGTGTCGTCTGTGTTTGTATCGAGTTATGTTACATCCAGAATAAATGCATAAAATAAAGCAAAGCCTGCTGACATATTTATTTTCAGGATAGTTCTGTCATATGAACTTTATAATCATATTTGAAAATCCAGCTGTGGAAAGGTATGTGTACTAGATAAATGGCTATTGGTCATTTGCCAGACCACAAAGTTGAACTGTGTATAGTAAAGAAAAATTCTAAACCAATGTTAGAGCAGTTCATCCTTTTAACTTAAAATCATCAATGAAGCACCTAATTTCTGTCAATATCAATATAACAATCCTTCTTATGCCTATTAAAAATAAAAAAGACTACAACATTCTTCTGAAATCCCCCCAAAAGTGATTTCTTCCCTGGCTTTTAAAAGTCTTGTCTTATCTAAAGTGTTTCTATACATATGAATGTCCTCTGTGTCCAATGTAATCAATTTTGCATTTTCAGTAAATTCCAAAGAACTCTGCCTTCCACAAGAAGGACACAGTGTGGGTTGTTTCTACTAGCAAATGCATTTGATTGGGAGGAATGTCTCCATGTGTTCTAGACCTCAGTTTCGGGGAGGTAAAGGATTCAGTTCTAAGCATCATTTCCCTCCAATTAGGAACAAAATCATGTTTATTACTCCAAAAATACATTGCTTGAGCCACAGTGTATGGAAATGCTCAAGTCAAATAATTTTCTGTTTAGGCTAAGGCTCAATGTACTGAGCAGACATCCGAACTGGAATAGAAAGTGGCTGCGATTAGTGCTTACGTTGCCTGAGATCTTTAGCAGTTCACATGTGAAGCACATAAAATTCCTGCCACTTGGAGATCCAGACCGTTTGGTGAGACATTTTCTGTTATAAATATGCTCATAAAAATTAAAGTGTATTTTATTTGATGAAAATGATGTGAAAAAAATTATATGCTAGCAAGTTGAGGAGTCAATAAATGCAGTGAATAGAGCCAAGGCCTATTACATATGGTCCATGGAAATGTGTTTATAAGATGTGGCTGATGCAATTAATAGAACAAATCCAGCATGTTGCCAATGTTGCATGTTCAAAGACTAAGAAAATACTATCTCATTATTTTCCTTTTTTCCATTGCCATTGCTTTCTCCTACTCTACTGAAATGAATGGCATGGTTCGGCTGAGAATGTATAATCAATACGGGAGTTGGGATCTTAGATACAGGAACTTTATTTTCTCCTTATTTCCCCAGCTTAAATGGAACTCTGAGCTTTTAGACTACCAACACTATAAAAAACTATGTTCTTTGCCCTATCCATCTCTCCCTGAGTCTTTACTATTGGGCTGTTTCTTAATTCCTATCTCTAACAATGTTTGACCCTTTCACTATGATGGATATGCAACACTTTCCTTACCTGGGATGAAGCAAGGATGGGAGACTGGTATTTCTGTAACATTTAGATTTTTCTCTGCATTCTTTTTTCTCTGTATTCTTTTCTGCTGGCTCTCCCCTTCCCACTGCCATACCCCCATCACTGCTCTGGCTGGACTAAGCACTGGCTCTGAACTCAATCATCTACTGAGACTTCATCAGTCATGAGGAGATGTTTTCTGATATCTACACGATCCTGGAGATCACAGATAGGCTGTGTATGGGGGTAGAGGGAAAGATGGTCAGTAGGACAGAGGTACCATCGATGACTGGATTATTGTCGGCAACACCTCTGCTGAAGGCCTAGAGGGCGACTGTACTGAAAGCACAGTAATCACAGCTGTTGATGTTGTCAGCACCTACCATTTGCAGGAAACCAGCTTCTCCAAAGAAGCTGACAGGAACTACATCACAGATGACAGGAAATCAAAGAGGAACTTGAAGAACTCAGACCAGAGAGACTAAGACCTTTTATGACAGGGACTGCAGGACAAATCAAGCACATCCTTGCTAATTTCAAAAATACCAGGTCTTAATGGACGAGAACATGGATCCAGATGGCATGGCTGCTTTGTGGGACTCCTGTGAGAATGGTGCGATCCCATATATGATTTTCTTTATGGGTGGCTTAGAAATGGAAACATGCTAACAAATTTCACAACTACTGCTGCTTTTTATCCACACACCAGAACGAGGACAAATGGGACTGATGTTATTTTGAGCCGTTCATTTGTTTAGACTTTGATTTATTTGGTGCAAAGGCATTGTTTTTAAGAAAAACACATCATTCAGGTTGTCTAAAAATAAAATGCATTTAAACTCATTTGAGAGAATGCCCCTTAGTTTAATATACATTGAAACCCATCTTGTATAGTGTTCCTGGCAAAGCTAGAGCCTGGTTGCGGGCCACTGTGGTAAAGTATAAGACTGTCTTCAGATAGCTTCTACAGTGAAAACTACTCCTGGGCTGGGGTATAAAAACTAGGATCAAAAGTCTTAATTCTGAGTTGAAATAAAGAGAAAGACTATGCTCACCGCAGAGCCAACAATCAAAATGGACTCTGGACATTTCATCCCCTACCAACAGGAGTGGTTAACTGGAAGAGATTATCAAAAAAATAAAGACACTAATACAGTTGGGGAAAAATGTCAGTAAAATATTTAAGTTAATGAAATGGGCTTTCTATGTCAAGAAAGCATGTATTTTCCTACTTCCATAGCTCCCGTTTATCATGACAATAAAGGGATATGAAAGCTATAAACCTACATGAAGAGTACAGTCCAGGGGCTCTCAAGCAGAGGTTTTAACAAATTTCTCAAATAGGGAAATCAGATGGGCAAGTGGCAGCTATGCAGCAGGAAGGAAAAACCAAGGATTAGGATACATCCACTGAAAGAGGCGGAGCTGAGGAGGGAGCCAGCTTTCTAGGCAGAATGCCAGACAGCCTCCGAACCCAACGAATGAGTGCCACTAAAATACGAGAGTACGGCAAGCGAATGAAGAGATGAGCTTCAAGAAATAGAGATTAAACACAGGAGAGAGGCCAAGGAAAATTCCATGCTAAATGGCATGGAGCAGCCCTTGAGAGCACCCAGCACAGGTGGCAACAAGAAGATAGAGTCCTCCATGTGCGGACAGTCTAGGAAGAAAACACAAAATGATAGACCTAATATTGTATAAACGTATTGGTAGGATGGGTAGGTAGGAATTAGCATGCTGTTTCTTCCTCTTCCATAGTAGTCCAAAGATAATGCCTAAAGTAGATTAAACAAACAAAAAGTATAACCATATTACTTAGAAATAGTTAGGCACCAGAAGGAACAGTTAAAATAGCCAGTTTTTTTCCTCTGGGGGTGTGAGGTTCAGGTAAAGAGCTATGGGGGTCAGAAACCTATGTGATTATCTTACTTAAAAAACTTTTTTATTATAGTTCTTTTTCAGTTACCATTTAGTTCCCTTATACTCCCCTCCTCACCATGCTATTGTCCATGTCCATGAGTCCTTTTCCCTTTTTTGTTCATTCCCTCCACCCCCAACCTTCCCACCCCCGAGCTGTCAGCCTGCTCTCCATCTGAATCTATTTTCCTTGTTAGTTCAGTTTGTTCATTAGACGTCACATATAAATGAAATCATAAGGTGTTTGTCTTTCTCTGACTGGCTTATTCCACTTAGCATAACATTCTCTAGGTCCTTCCATACTGTTGCAAAGGGAAAACTTTTTTACACATGAGTAGTATTCCATTGTGTAAAAATCCATTGCGTAGATGTGTTTTCCACTCATCTACTGATGGACATAATTGTCTTACTTTAATAAAAAGATTAGGAGTAAATATTATGTTGAAATAGTATAATTTATGTACTAATTAGGAGAGACTTAAAAGTATATATTCAGTTGTGGTGAATATATATTTAATGAAAAACTCTTAGAGAAGAGTATAACTTTTATGGATGTAAAGTCACAAATAGATAGCAATTACCTTAATCACTGCATACCCTAAACACATATCCTAAGGAAATAATAACATTATCAAAGATTTACATACAGAGATATTTATCATGGCACTTTTTATATTTAAGAACTTTATAAACCAGCAAAATACACAATAGAGAAATGATTTAAAAGATTATGGTGTTAATGTCTGGAACACTGAAGATCAAAAGTTTGTTAAACCTCCCAAAGAGGATATTTGTAGCTATTGAAATCTAGATTTTGCATTTAAAAGCATATTTAGTGACATGGGAAGTGCTCATGAATTCCATAAAAAATAAAAATTATACCTAAAATAGAATCTCCATTTTTAAATAACCCACACAATCCATATAAATACACACATAAACAAAAAGGGAAAAATATGTACATCAAAATTTTAATAATTTATTTTTGGGTGCAATTTGCTCTTTGTATTTCTAAAAAATTTCAAAATGAAAATAAAACAAATGTGTTATTTTACATACATTTTAAAAAATGAATGTCATATATTCAGAATAAAAACAAGATTGTATATACTTATATAATTATTTTAACAGGAAGTATAAAAGCTGAAACTATAATAAGTGTTCTTATCTAAAAAATTTGAGTTTACATATTCCTTTTGACCTAAGGGTAGAGGATGTTATTTGTAACTCATCTAAACTCAAGTTTAAAAATTTAACAAGACAGTGCAGTAGTCTATTTTTACCATAAATCTATCTTGAGCAAGAATGTTGATAACCTGAGGTTAACTGAAATTCATTAGCCTTTTTCTTTACTAAATCAGAGAACAGCATAATCCAAACAGTTTTATCCGTTTTCTAGACCCCACCCCTATCTCCCCCCAAAACAGCCATGGACTACCTTTTGAACTTTTTCCCTTCAGTTTCTCATAGCATAAAGTTTTTAGTTCCCATGAGTAAAGTACATTCTCAAAGCTATAAAGTGTGAGAACATTATCCTGGAAGCAAAACAATATTGTTAAACTATCAAATATATTTTAACATTGACTACTTTACGACATTTATAAACTTGAAGGTATATCAAAACAATTTAAAAACACGTGTCTCCTTTAACTTCAACAACTTAAAATCAACTAAAACTGCACTGAAAGGGGGAAAGCTAACAACTTTTAAAAAATTCTTATGACTAATTCCTGTTAAAACTGTATTTATGTGTGGGTATTTGACTAAAGTGCTTTTCTGTGTACTTTCTTACTCATTGTGATTCACCTTCCAGATAAAATGAGAAAATATAATTGTTATAACTTTATATCTTAATCTTAAATGCTAATAGTTTGTAGTAAATTTTTTTATGTAACAGATTTTAAAAGCCTTTTTAAATTCATATTGTTAAATGATAGTTTGGGCCTAGAAAGGTGTGATACCTTCCATGTAGAATTTAATTAGTTTGAGTTGTATAATAATAACTTTTACATGTATCAAAGTGTTATGGTTAAATATCATATTAAACAATTCTTGGCCATGATAAAAGAATTTTTAAAATGTTTGATTTTCTTCTATAAGGTACAATTTCCTGGATATATCATTATCCCCACAATGCCTCTAATAATAGCAGCAGAATATTGATTCATGCAAATAAAAAGTCTACAGGTCATCCTGGCTTTGCAAGAAGCTTCCACTGGCATTTCACTGTCTTACCTTTTGAGATATTGGCTTCTTCTCTGGGGTTCCATGTGACAGTTTTTCACTCAGGCACAAATAACTATATCAAGTCCAGTTCCACATCCTCATACTACACTGTACAGCCTAAGAGAGTCTCTTCTGGTAAGCTACTGTGGAAAAAAAAGAAGTTTCTCTTTCCCAGAAGACCAAGCTCCTAGCCTACAGTTGCCTGCTCATCTCTCAATCAGTGGCTGGGAAGATGTGGAATGAGTGAGTCCATATCTGAACTCATTTCCATTTAAATCTACATAGCTCAGAATGGGAAGGCGCTGTTGCCATTGAGAAACTTGGGCAAATTCCATAAATGAAAGGAAGTGCAAGAGTGGACAGCAAATAAGTGTCTACTATGTCAGTCACAATTATATAGGTTACTTCATATTAATAATTGTTATGCTTGTTCACTTTTCAGGGAAAACAACCAAGACAAAAACACAATTCTGTAGTCTTTAGTTCTATGAGCAAAATGAACAATGTAACACAATTTTGACTTGAATCCCAGGTCCCAGGTTGATGAATCCACACACCCTGTCTTGTAGTATCATTGGAAGAATGGAGGAGGCAGAGATGCTCCCCTGTCATATCAATGATGATCTCAGGTAGGATTAAGGACAAAGGTTGTATTTGAGCCCCTCAAAAAACTTTGTGAAAATACTGCTAGAAAATTATGCAGAAACTAAATCATTGTTTAGGGTAGCATGGAGACACTACTAAATTCATATAAATCACATATGAAGAGCCCATCCAACAGATAAATGTATTTAGTTAATTCAGAATTCTAGGTTGGAGATTAGTTATCCTATTGGACCCATTGACTTTCCACAGAAACACTGTCAATATTTTTTGGTGACTATAGTCCATTCAAGACAGAAAGATCCTTTCTTTTCCTTTCCTCACACAGCCAGTCAACAAATGATTCGGCATCTGTGGTATTTTTCTTTTCTGTCTTTCCTTTATCTCCAATGCTATTTCTTTACCTTGAGCCCCATTGCTCTTCTGGACACTAGTGGTTCCCTAATTGGTCCTCCTGCCTCTAAACTTTGTCCTCTTCTAATTCACCTTCTAAAACACCACCAGAGTCATCTTTATAAAATGAAATTCTTGTCCTCATGGCTTTTCATTGTTTTGCAAGGTCAAGCTATTTAGGATGATATGCAAGATTCCACCTCCCCAGGCTCATTTTTCACCAATGGTCACTGCCAATGTTTTTGGAAATTTCATGCAATGCTACTATGCATACTATGAATATTCTTATGTATTCTTTAAGTACTCGTGAGAGAATTCATCTAAGGTATATACCATAGTGTGCTGCCAGTTCTTAGAATATGCACATCTCCACCTTTATAAGATTTTTCCAAATTACATGCAAATTGTACTGACTGTACTCCTGCCAGATGTATTTAAGACTTCCTGCTTACAACCTTAACAAAACTTAACATGGTTTGACTTTTTAAATTTTATAAATCTAGTGGGTATCTCATCAGTATATTTTCATGTGTATATTTCTCATTCAGGATTCCTTTTCTCAGTAATTCTTTATTTTATTTTATTTTATTTTATTTTATTTTACTTCATTTTACTTTACTTTACTTTTAATTGTTGTCCAAGTACAGTTTTCTGCCCTTTACCCCCATCCCAGCCCTTCAGTTATTCTTAATGTCTTTTATACTTTGTTCTATTGTATTATTCTTATTTATGTATAGATGTTCTTTGCATATTCTTAATACTAATCTGTCAATTATTTCTACTACAAAAACTTGATCTCCTTCTTCCCACTTAGAAGCTTCCACTGCCCCAGACACTCTCAAGATGGCAACTTCTCTGGGTTCCAACACCTACAACAGGCAGAGCTGGGAGGATACAGGCTTTCCCATTCTGTGCCAGATGTGTCTTGGAGAGAACCTGTATATCCCAATAACCAGAGAAAAGTATGGGGAAGAATGCAAAATCTGGGCCAGGCCATTCACAGTGTTCCGCTGGTGGCCTGGGTCTGCACGTGTTTCAGGAAGACTGAGGCTGCTGAACCAGCAGGAACTCGAGGAACACCTGCAAGGCCTGCCCCTTGGATCTGGATCACGGCCTGCCCATCCAGGTTCATGACACAGCGCTGTCTTCCAAGGATGCCATGCCAAAGTCAGATGTTAACAAAGAGTACTGTATACAGACTAAGGGGAGGGAGATTTCTAATCCTGATGGAGCACAGCCAGTTGGCATGCTAGGGAAACACATCCACCGGTGACATGCTGCTCGAACCAGCCCGGACCACACCCTAGTACAAAAGGGATCGACCCCACATTTGCTCCTTCTGGGTCAGAGGAGAATGTAAGAGAGGAGAGGAGTGTCCAAACCAACATGAGAAGCCTGCAGATCCAGATGAGCCTCCTGCTGATCAGAACATTAAAGACTGATACTATGGAATCAATGACCCTGTAGCAGATAAACTTCTAAAGTGGGCTTCAACAATGCCTTGGAAGCTTCCACTGCCCCAGACACTCTCAAGATGGCAACAGACTCACCAGAGGACAAGACTATCACCACACTATGTTGGTGGCCTGGGTCGTACCATTACTGAGACAGATCCAAGAAATCATTTCTACCATTTTGCAGAGATCCAGATGATCACCATTGTACAGAGATATTAGTGAACTTTCATCTAGTTTGCCGCAAGGCAGGCTGCGGAAGTGGCTGCGGACAAGTCCTTTAATAAGTTGATTGTCAGTGGCGGTAGACTCAATATGAAATAGGGAAGGTCCCAAGCAGGCAAAGGAAGAGAAAAAGAGGACAGAACCACAGAGTGTGGGATCATGTAGAGCCTGCGCCAGGCCTGCCGGGAGCTCTTCCTCCTCTCCCTGCAGCAGAAGAAGCCTCTGCCTACTACTTCAACTTACCCCCTAGTGGCCCTCTAGCTGTGGTGAACATTGCTCTGCCTCCATCCCCTGGTATTGCCCCTCCCCCAACCCCAGGTTTTGGGCCACACATGTTCTAACCAATGGGGCCACCTCCTCCTTTCATGAGGGATCCAGGACCAATCCACCACCCTTCTCAGGACCCTGAGAGAATGAGAGCTCATGTGGCAACACAGCAGCCCCTGGCACATTATCACCACTCTGGGGATCTGCAGAAGACGGAGTGCTTAAAAATCCCAATAAACGAGTCTTAGAATAAATATATTTTTCCTTTCTTTGTAGTTTCCAAGGTAGCTAAATGTGTTCAGATGTGGGCAGAGAACAACAGCCATTATTTGATTGATAGACCTCAAAGAAGCTGTCATTAGCATATCTGGTTGCTACTATAATATTCCTAGTAAAACTGAATGCTTGCTCCCCTTACCTCTATGGGGAATAAGCAATAGGGTGAATTGGAATGTCCCATGGAGTTACCATCCCAACTATAACGTTCATTTTGTATTATTTTTTTTGAAGAAAAGAAAATTGACTTTTGGTAAAAACCTTGTGAACATTTTTATGTCATTGGGTATTTTCCTTTTTATCATCTAAAAAGAAAAGATGACCAGTACTAATCATTGTAGTGGCATGAGTGTGATTTAACACTTCTGCAGTCACACCCTGGGAAAGACTCGTGGAAACCAGCAGCCAGCACAGCCTGGGTCTCTCCTCGCCTCTCCTCACCTCTCCTGTCACTGCTCACTGAAGGAGTCTGGCTGATACTTTCACTTCTCCGCACTCCCAAGAAAGAACAGAAATAAAAATTCCTTTTTATTCCTATCACTTGGATGGAAACCAGTGCCACCGAGCTGTGTATCATTGAAGAAATCTGGTGTCTAGGATGAGATTATTTTGAAGAACTCCCTGTAGAACCCTTTAACAAACTGTGGGACGAAAAGCATTGGCGTGTGTTTGAACGGAAGGCTGGTGGCCGACAGCTGGAGCTCTGATCTTCAGCACTCACCTTCCTGTGTCTCGTTTTAATCCCCCGCCTCTGGGCAGGGGACTCGGTTTGGTCTTAGAATGTTTGGGTATAATTGAATTGTAAATGGTAAAAAAAAATTGATGTTATGTTTTGTTTTTAAAAAATTAAAATGAGTCAATTAAAAAAAAAACCCAAACTCAATGTCTGCTTTATCATCTCACATTCTCTTTTGATGAGAATATTTTGGAGGGATTCTCATTTTCATTTCAGTGATGAAATCACATAGGAAGAAGTCACATGAAAATTTTACAAATGGAGAATGAGGTGTCAGCGTGGAGTCACAGAGGATGAGTGTTCAGAGGCCCTAAAGTTCCTTTTGGAACTTGCATGTTTTCTACCAAAGCCCTCCAGTAACTTCTGGAACCTCTGAAGTTTCCATGCTGCCTAGTTTGAGAACTAGTGCCCTGGGCCAAGCTTCTCTGTGCAGAGGAAGAAACCAAGGTTCAGAGAGGTTGAGCTACTTGCCCCAGGAACTCTGGTAGTTGCCTGGGGCAGGTGGGAGAGGGTGGGAAAATCTGCTGGAGTGACGGGTGCGTGGGGGTGGGGTGGGACTGATATGGTGGTCTGGATCTTACAGGCCCTGTTCTCCTCCAAGGCCACACCAGCAGTTTAGCCCCACAGGTGTGCAAACTGAAGCTTTCATTCCATATAATCCCATACCTGACCTCATACCCGTGGCATCCAGACTTCCAGCTCACCTCAATCTTCTTGACTCCATCAGAGGAGGGATATGAGCACTGGAACCGTTTTCTTTATGTGCTTTATTAGGGAAAACCAGGGCTGACAGAGAAGGCAGTCTAGGTAAGGACAGTGCAGAAATCGTATGGATGTGGGAAGATCTGGCCATTCGTCATCACTGGCAGTTTGATCTTTTGTCAGCTGAGGCAGAAAAGGCTTTTCTGGCTGCAGGCGGAAAAGGAGGCCATCTCCAGCCCACATACAACAGCTGACCAGCTCTCTGGAGGTGGAGGTTGGGCTTGACGGCCAAGCCATAACCAACACTAATTATGCCCCTAGGTGATCCTGTGTCTTGTCCATGTGAACATCTAAATCATCTTGTGAGACAAAAGGTGCTGATTTTGGTGCTGTTAAACCTCTCTAATAATGAGAGCATTTCCTCACACAGGTCCAGACAGTTATCCCTTGGCGTAGACACCCAGACTTTGTGGGCATGGTGGGGGTGGGGCAGTCATGAGCCCTAGCTGCATCTCCGTCACATAACTGTGCCTGTCCACACTGGCCTTAGCTTCAGTGACTGATTCTCATCGCCATCAGGCTTGGAATTCCCACACGGCCACAAGTTAGTTTGCTCCGAAATTTCTGTGGTATATGTATGGTTCACTTTACTCATCAAATTGATGAGCCAACAAATTCCTTTTCACGCTTAAGCCAATGTAAGTGATTTTTGTGCAATAGATGTTGGAGGCAGGGGATGTCTCCCACTACTTTCTGGCTGCACATTTGCAGGGCTACCTTCTGTGCAAACCTCCAAATCCTCCAGGAAGCCACTATCTTTCCAGCCAGTAATTGAAGTATTTATTTTTAATGTCAAATATATCTATTTTTAAATGTTTCTATTGCAGTTGACATTCAATATTAATTTTAGCTTCAGGTGTATTTTTTTCTTATGTTTGTGCATTTTGCATTTTGAGAATTATTTAAGAATTGATAACCAGGTATTATAAAACTAGTTGCTGAATTAATACATTTTCTCCCCTCTAATCAGTAAGGCAGTGTTTGAATTACACCTTATTATATAGAAAGTCTGGGAGCTCTCCATTCTGCTTAAAAAGCCAATTAGTCTGCTTTATACTACAATTATTTCATAATTTTAATTACTCTTACTAGTTTTATAATAATTTTACCTATCTTATAGGATCAATCTCCACCTTCTCTTCCTCAAAATTGTTATCTTTGGGCCTCTTTCTTACTCTTTATAATGTTAAATTGGAATTAATTATTATAAAATTATAAACTGGGTGAGAATGAACAAGCTTTATTCAGTCTTCCTAACATGAAGATGGTATGTCTTTCCATTAATTTCTTCCCTTTAATGTTTTTACTTTGTATAAGTGTTATATTTTTATACATGAGTTTCACATATAACTAAAATTTTTATTGATTGATTGATTTTAGACAGAGGAAGAGGGGAGAGAGGGAAGAAGGGAGGGAGGGAGGGAGGGAGAGAGAAACATCAGTTTGTTGCCCCACCTACCCGTGTGTTCATTGGTTGTTTCTTGTATGAGCCCTGACGGGGGATCAAACCCACAACCTTGCAGGATCAGGACAGTGCTCTAACCAACTGAACTACTCAGCCAGGGACACGTACAATTAATGTTTTATTACACTTGGTCCTGTGTACCATTTAATACGTTTCTTTTATATATATAAAAGTAAACTTCAATTCATGCCTTCTTTATAGAAATAGTTGATTTTTATATAATCGTGTAATATCCCCAAATTCTAAGTACGTGCAGTTTATCTGGTTGTTTCACATACCCCTTCGCATTGCCCCTATGAACGTTAGAACACGAGTCTATTTTTGAACATGCATTTTCACTTCTCTTGGTAAACCTGGGAGTGGGATGGCTGGGCCACATGACAAAGTTAAGTTTAACTTTAGGAGAAACTGCTAAACTCATAAAATTATGACTTAAGTGGGTGCAACTGTATTGTATGTGAATTATTCCACAATAAGGATGATGAAATATGTGAGGGGAAAAAACTTAAGGCCTTAGATTCTTACCATCAGCAAATGACTTCAGGGAAGCTGCTGTTTCAAGCAAACTTAATACTCTGAATTTCTACTTCCTCTTTTGTCCAGTAGGAATTTCCTTTAATTTCTTGTGATAAATATTGTACTTTCTTCAGAACACTCACTGTGTCACAGGAATTTTTTTGTGTTTTGTTTGCCATATCGCTGTAAGCTGCGATCTTTTCTTCCCTAAAACTTCACTGGCTTTTTAGTGCTTATAAATGAGACCTAGGCGCCTTTTTATGTAAACTTGTAAAAATATGGGAGTTCATAAAATTTCCTCACCTTTTTATTGGGAGAAACTCATTGTATGAGTTTCTACATTGTATGAACTCATAAATATTAATGCTTACAGTATGGAGAACAATGTTAAAAGTTACCCACTTGGAAATTACTGCTATATACTATTTTCCATTTAAATACATCAACAGACTAATGATTATCAGAATTTGAAAACAAAACAGATTCTAGACTGCTACTCTCAGGCTTCAACAGAAGATCAGGCTGGCGGAAGACATGCTAGTGGGGGAGCTTGTGAACTCTCATGCTTTCTGCCTTCCCCCTCACTCTCCCCAGCCCCGGAGCACCTACTGACAATGCTGCCCAAGTCTGGATTCAGAACTTAACATGCATTCTTCCCCTTCTCAAACTGGGTTGTACTTGACACATTTTTTAAAAGACCATGTATCATTGAATTTGAATTTAAATGTAAAATATGGCTACTTAGTAACCACTTCCATGTATTTAAAAGGGGACTGCGACATAATATTGAAAAGTTCATATGTATGCAAAAGATTGCCCATTACACTTCAGGTAGCACAATTAAGGTAAAAAAACCACCACCACCACCTAGGAAACTTCTCGGAATACACTAGACATTTCAAAGACAGAAGGCATTGGTATGGCCTGTACATGCTTATCATTACAGGTGAGACTCCAAACATGAATTTGTACAAAATTTACACCTAATTTTGGAAAAAAATGTTTTAATTCAACTGAATAAAAAAATCATTTAACTAAATACACCCAAAACCCTAATTCTATCTATTTAAAGAGAGAAAGAGTCCAAGATCATGAACACAGGTGATAAAAAGTTGTATTTAGGTGAAAGCAATGAAAAAGAACATGAATTTGAATGTTAGACTCATGATAATAAAGCAACAGGTACGTAAGTGTAAAATAGTCCTTCTTAAAATTCAGGCAGTTACAAATTACTGTGGGTTCTTAGTGTGATGCAGGACCTGACTCGCTACGTCAGAGAGGGGCTCAAGATTTTGTATTTCTACTTAAGATCCCACTCCAGAACCAATTAGGCAAGGCATTAGATTAAAGGTAAGAGCAGAATTTTCCACAACTCAATGCAGATACCAACTGGAAGATAATCCTCAAATTGATGTTCTTATTTAAGAAGATATTATTATTTATTTTTACAGAGAAGGTAAGGGAGGGAGAAAGTGTGGGAGAGAAACATCAATGTGTGGTTGACTCTTGCATGTTTCCAGCCAGGGAGGGATCTGGCCTGCAATTCAGGTGTATGGCCGACTGGGAATCGAACCAGTGACCTTTAGGTTTGCAGACTGGCACTCAATTCACGGAGTCACTCCAGCCAGGGCAAAGATAGTCTTAAATTGGAAGAAATACATTGCCTCAAACCCCATTTCCCTCCATCTCCACTGTCATCCTAATCTGAGTCCCCCTTGCTACCTCTTTCTCAGGTGGTTGTAACAGCCTCCTGAACAGTTTCTCTGCCTCCAGCCTGGCCACCTCTTGTTCATCCTCCACACTTAAGCACTAAATAATCCTCCAGAAACTATGACATTCAGCTGCCTAAAGTTTTCAGTGTATCACCTACACACTGCCCCTGGGGCCAGTGTGGAGTGACCCAGACTCTGTGACGTCCTCTTCCACCCACACACTCAGTAGCTGGACCTCGCACGTCTCTTTCAAATAACCTTCCTCACGGCCTTTGTTCATGCTGGTCCTTCTGCTTCACCCTCCTTCCCTGGCTCTCCCTAGTTATCCTTTAGGGTTAGATTTATGTTACTTCCTTTTAGGAGACTTCCCTCCACCCCAGATGAGTCAGAGGCACCATATTTCCTTCTAGCTCCTACCAGACATGGTTGCTTGTTTAACTCTTTCCTGCTCAGCTGTTAGCTCTGTGAGAACAGGAACCATGTTTATCTTGTTCTCTTCCTATAACCAGTGTCTGACACAGACTGGCACCTAAGTGCACACTTCAATCAACTTCCATTTTAAATCCATCCACTAACATGCCGACAAAGTATGGTGTCTCTTTTCCAGAACACATGCTGATTCTGTCTTCCTTTTTCAATGCATTCTTCCCATAAATAGCATACAGCATGACTGGCCAGACTGCAGCTTTCAACTTGATATATCCTATTTAACTGGAAACTTGATATAATTTATAACTTAATTATAATTTGATATTCATGCAGCCAACAAATAATTAAGAACCAGTTTGTAATGAATGAAGGAAAACATAAACAAATACTAGGCACTAGTAAACACTGGAAGAATGACTGTAGACTGAAAGGCAGGATATTAAAGATGAAAGTCATATAAACAAATAATAGCCATGAAATCAGTGTAAAAGTCAAAAGCATAAACAAGGTACTAAAGAAGACAAGAGACAGAAGCATATTATTTGGCTTGGATGGTTGAGATGAGAAAAGCCTTTCCAAAGAAGCTAGAGTCTCACAGGATGAGTAAAATTTTGCGAGATGGAAGGGAAAGTCATTTTCAGCTAAAGGCAAAGTGAGCGAAAGCATGATTTACAAGAGAACTATGTACATAGTTACAGAAGTGTAGAAGCTGATACGGGGGAGGTAGATGAGACTTCAGAGGAAAGGGTAAGTTGTCCAGGGTAAGATGTTTGGGCTTTGCCCAATAGAAATAAGAACACTTAAAAATGTATTGTAAGCAGCAGAAAGGCATAACCAAATGAACGATGCAAGACTACAAGAAGGGAGATCAGCGAACAGTGAAAGCAAAGAATGAGAAGAGGGAATGCAGCACCATGGGAAAGGAGGTAAACAGATGAAATGAAATAGTGTCAAGAACAGGACTTCGTGGGGGGGTATTAGGAGTAGTCGTTATCTCTGGTCAAGTGAGGTTCTCGATAGCAAAGGTCACTAAAAGAAAAACAAACCACCTGAATTATGACATATAAAAAGTAATGCTTCCTTCCTTCCTAAAGGGGGGGGGATGAGAAAAATGGAAAGTCAATAAGGGATCTAAAAATGATCATTCCTGGCCTCATTCTAATTTGAATGAATAATTTTACATTTATAACTACCAGTAACAAGTTCATCGCATATTTTAAAACTTTTTAAATAAATATACTAACAGAGATACATTCTTAAAGAATCTCAGAGGTTTCAGTTACAGCACAATAATAACAGAAGTAGAAATGTAGGAGACCATTCTGCATGGCATGGGCCCAGCTCCCACTCGGGGATGCACAAGACCCATGCCCATGGATAGGTTCTGCCATGGAGAATCCGGCCTGCAGTGTGCCTAGGCTGCTTTGAGTCTTGCTCTTGCTAAAAAACTCCCTCACCCTGAATTGAGACCATCTACTGCAAAGTAACTTCCTAAAATCCATGCTAAACTTTCCAAGGATGAGTGTAACTGGTTCAAGCACTTTTGC
The DNA here is from genome assembly GCA_004024845.1 of Tonatia bakeri. Lineage (NCBI taxonomy): Eukaryota > Metazoa > Chordata > Mammalia > Chiroptera > Phyllostomidae > Tonatia > Tonatia bakeri. The sequence continues at coordinate 154,901 of PVIA01003808.1, forward strand.
CTTTTCATTTGCAAATATCCCTCTTCTGTGATGTGCAGAGAAATCCAATAAAGGTCAGTCTTGGCAAGGGCCAAGGCTTTTGCTCCCCTTGAGAGAAAAGCCATGCTGTCCCTTTTCCTCCACTAGACTCGGTAGTCCGTGTGAATGTCTCATTTCATCCATAAGGATGTGGACACTGCGGGCCAGTGTCTGTATCATAGAAACATTGTCTACTGAGGACCCAGAAAGAAAAACAATTACTTGGGTAAATTACAAAAGTAAATGGTAAGTGGTGGGAGTAGATAAGGGAATTTATGGTCTGATTTCACAGAAACAATCAAAATGCATTTAAGAAACAGGTATAGAATAATTCTGGTAGGTATCCACAAGTGTCTTTCAGAATTTCAACACCAGCCAAATGGAAGTGCTCCACCCAATGACTTAGTAAGTTGATTGTACTCCAAGTAAATATCAACTTAATTGAACTGAAGAATCGGATCTACACATTAGGAATTATTCCAAAATATTCAGCTTTCCCATCACTCTAATCCCTACTGTTCAACTTTCCTGGGTAATTAATATTGTGATTCTTTCATTTTTCTTAATACTCATCATAATGTAAAATTCAAATAATTTATGTGTTTGGTCTGGGATGCTTACTAAATAAGTACTCTGTTCTCAATTTTAAAGTGCTAAGTTGCACATTTCACATCTAAAAAATTTTAATCCAATTAAAATTTGCTACTAATGATTTAATGAACTTCAGAGAGAAAAATAAAATATACACTATATAGTCTCTCCATTCCTGTATTAGATATAAATAAAAACCATCATAAAATGAACATAGATTTGCCCTCCCAAAATAAAGCTGCATGTTCTCAGTGTTGCTACCTAGCCCTTATCAGTACTGCCTTCCAGCTCCCCTCACTCTTTGAGTACCAGAAGGGACCATTTTCACTAGGAGCATTACGGCTCAAGTAACACAGCATTTAAAGTTTTGATTTTGTAGGTTAACTTTCAAGTTTCACACGAACCCCACCTCATCACCTTCTCTGCATCCTTCAGCTTGAAAGAGTGAGCACAAACCTGGGGACTGTTAAAAAGTAAAAATTAAATCTATAATGTTATTTGAACTCAAAAAGTGTTGTAGTTTGTAAAATTGACAAGGTTCTTTTACTTCTTAATGTTTCCCCAAGTGCCTGTCAATTATATAAAGTTGTGAGTAATAAATGGCATAAAACGCAGTTCCAAAGTCTTTAATTTTTATTTTTCAGGGACTATATTACATGTTAAAACATTGCATACAGAGTAAAACAAGCAAAAAAATATAGAACGACTTTTTCCCACTTACTGGGCCTCAGCGGGAGCATTTGAGATCTTGCTCCCCGGCCATGTCGTCAGTTTGGCTCAAATAAACTCTTATAAAAATTAAGAAAAGAAAA